>CAMOHE010046501.1:25262-81610 GCA_946598075.1 Artocarpus hirsutus | reverse complement strand
AACCTTGGGAAAAGTTATCAATAATGGAAGAGGGGCTTGCTGCGAAAGCGTCTAACAAAATACGAACAGCCGCGTCACTGCTAAGAAAATTTGATGTGAAAAGAGAGACACATGGTACCCGCCGAATAGATAGGTAACTATTGATAGAAGAGAAACGGAAAGAGGAGTTGAAATGTCTTGAGGACAAGAGCTGCTAGTGACTGTAAGCTATGACCTTTAATGTTGGTCATGCCAATCAAATCCTGAAAGTTGCTCTTAATTATGGACATGTTATTTGCATCCTCATTGTACGGGACGAGAAGATTGACAGATGAAGCAGATTTTTGCATGTCCTTATCTATTTTTGAATTAAGTTCTTGGGTACCAAATGATGAAAAAAAAGAGTAGGAGATTAGTTTAAAAAAAATTATTACGTATAATGTAACAAGGAAAAAAAAAGACAATAAATAATCCTAGTATGGTTAGACATTGAAGTAAGCAAAACGTAAACATATACCATGTTGGCACTAAATTTATAGGTGGAAACTTAAGGCATATAAAACATAATGAAAGCGTAAATTTTATGTACCTTTTGTCACTGAAGCAAAGCAGTCCGACGGTGTCTGTTGTGTGACATGGCTGCCTCCCTCCAGCTATAAGCATTGCTGCATTGCTTGGGAGCTTCTAAGTTCTCTCAAAACTCAAATAATCGTGTTTTGTTTCTAAAGAGAATAGTGGACTTAGGGACCCAAGTTTTTTTGTGAAACTTGTTCTTCTCTACTCTCTCCATCAAAAAGCAAATGAAGAACGTTTCTGAACTTATATGGGCAGTAAATGATGAATCAAAATTCAATAATGGACCACAATTATTACATGAAACCGTTACTTTAAAACATGGAGCACTGTAGCTCTATGTTTTTAGGGAACGGTTACTACATTCTCCCACTTGGTTCATATATTCCATCATTTAACATAGAAACAGATAAAATACATGAATAATGACGATAGGTCCTCTTAAGAACGAGTTTAATCTTCCATATATCACAAAACATTATATTCCTTAAAACTAGCCTATGTAACTTAATTAATAAACCATATGTTTATTCTAGGTCCTATTAATGATATTTTTCAATTAAATAACTGAATGTATTTATACAAACTAAATATGAGAAATTATCATAATAGAATTTCATGAACTCATTCTAACAATAAAATTTACACAAAAGAATCAAGTCTCATACTATATGCATGATCCTTAGATCTGAATGTTAACTTGCCTTTAGTTAAGGATCAGCTACCACTAATTCAATGTTAACATGTTCAATGACCACTGTTTTATCCTTTTAACATGTCCTCTTATGGTTAACCACTTAATGTCGATATGCTTGATTCGACCATCACTTTCTTTTAACCATAAAACCATATGTAAATTGTCATTATATATATTCAGTAGCTTAAGATTCAAGTGCACTATTTTAAGCCCATAAATGAAACTCTTTATCCATACACCATATGAAGTAGTCTCAAAACAAATACGAACTTAATCTCAACAGTGGAAGTAACAGCTTAAATCTGCTTTACACTTCTCTAAAATACAGCTCATAGGCAAATATCTTAGATGTTGATAGATTGTGAATGAAGTCTAAATCAAAGTAGCCAATTACTTCCAAATTTTAAGTTTGTCTACAAGCATGTAGTCTACAGCTCCTTAAAAGGTAACATATCACTTTATTTGTAGATTTCAAGTGGTCCTTACCTTGATTACACTAACATATTCTCAACATTTCCACATCAAATGCAATGCTAGGTTTTGTATGGACCTGAGCATACATACGGCTTCCATAACTGAAACATATGGAATGTTCTTCGTTTATTTATTCCTCTACATAATTCATTTTGGGGCACTGATTAAATTAAATTTATCATCCTTCACAAAAATGGGAGCTATATTTAGTAAACAATCTTTCATCTATATTATCTCTAAAACCTTATAGATATATGATCTTTGTGATACACTTAAAATTCCTTTATAGCTGTCTCTATAAATCTTTACGTCAATGTCATAAGATACATTACCTATATCGTATATATAAAAATTTTAGAGAGAAATTGTTTCACTTCATGTAGCAAACCCTCATCATTGGTTATAAGTAAATGTTATCCGTATATAAAATAAGAAAACAAATTATGCTCCCACTGACCTTCTGGTATATACATTAATCCATAATGTTCTCTACAAACTCAATGAAGGGTTAACATTATGAAATACCACTATTAGCGTGCTTGTTTCTATCCATATATGGATTTCTTAAGCTTACATACCAAATTCTTACCATCACTAGAGAAAATTCTTTATGGTTGTACCTCTTCCTTTAGATCTTCATTGAGAAAATTCATTTTCACATCCATTTGTTGCAACTCTAAGTCAAAATATGCAACAAATGTCATAATAATATGAAAAGAATTTTTCTTAGATACAGGAGAAAAATCTCCTTATAATCGATCACTTTCTTCTTTAGTGAATTCCTTAGCATTAAGTCTTAATTTATATCTTTCAATATTGTCCAATGAGTCTTTCTTTGTCATAAAGACTCATTTACAACTTATGACAACTTGACAAGATCATAGACTCAGTTAGATGCCATAGAATTTAACTCATCGTTTATAACACTGAATCATAAATTTGATTCAATTTATGGTTTTTGAAAATGTTTTTAGGATCACTTTCAGCTCTAATATTATAGTCCTTACTATTGTAGATACGCATTATTATCGCTAGCACTTGTTGATTTCTTTATTCTAGCATATCTGCTTAATGTTATATCAACACTTTCTTGAGGAACATGTTGTTCAACTATTTATTCAATAATTTCAGGCATTACCTGAACTATTTGATCTACTAGATCATAATTAGCAAAATTGTGGAATTTCAATAATCGGTTGATCACCACTTGTTGAACTAAAGAGTGTTATGAACAACAACCAATTAATCACTTAAGCAGAAAAATTGAGCAACAAACGATCTAACTTCAGAAACAATGTTCCATATTAGATCGCTCCCACTGATCAAGTATTTCTCAAAAAAGTTTGCATTTCTTGATTCTACAACCTTAGTGCTGTGCGGTGGACAATAGAATCTATATCTTATAGACCTTCTGGTATATCCAATGAAATATCAACTAATGGTTCTTGGATCTATATTCTTTTCTTGTGAATTATAAACTCTTACTTTAGATGGGCATCTCCATTGTGTATATGTCCTAAACTCGGTTTCCAAAATTTCATAATTCAAATAGTGTCCTTGGGACAACCTTAGTTGGAAATCAATTTAATATATACACAGCTAGTTTAAGAGCTTCAATCCACAAGGATTTAATCACATCAAGTCCATTAAAGTTTGGTTTCTTATTTCTATCACATCATTCTATTCTGGAGAACCAAGAATAGTGTATTGGGTAATTATTCTATGTTACTGAAGAAGCTTCACAAATAAACCAGATGCATGTCCATTATCAATGTATCTACTATAATATTCTTCATCTCTATCTATAATCATGATCTTAATTCGTTTTCCATATTGTCTCTCTACTTAGTTTTAAAATTTTAAAAGCAATTAATGCTTTGTTCTTATAATGAAGCAAGTACAAACACATATATCATGAGTAACCATTTATGAAAGAGATGAAATTTTTTGGACTATATGAATTCACATTTGAATGTATGATTTCTAATATGTTCCTCTTTGCACTGTCTTAGACTTGTTAGTCTGTTGTGCTTAATGCAATCTACATAAGTGTTATAATCAGTAAAACCTAAAGTCCTAAGTACTTCATCATTTACTAATCTCTTAATTCTCTTTAGAGAGGTTTGTCTTAATCGTTGATGCCATTCTATAGAGGAATCTCCATTCATAACTCAAAGTTTTATACTAGTGTGAACATACATAATTTATGAGTGGAATTATTCTATAATTTAATATAAAAAAGACCATCAGACAATGTACCATGCTTATAAGATCAGTTTTACAAACTAAAGGACGTATTTGAAAATTGATAAATATCCCAAAGGTACAAGTCTTGAAACTAGAATAAATTCCAGGAGAAAATAGAAATTTACAAGGTCTTTTTCAAATTTAAATAAAACCACTACTTAATTATATATATATATATATATTATAATTTTTAAGTGCATGTTCAAATTGCCTTTATATGTGAGCAAAACTTGTTTTTGGATAGATATTTGTTCACATTCTACTAGTATCCTTAGGTTTTGTATACCTTGTAAGGTATTTGAAATGTGGATTGTATAACATAAATCAATCCACTAAGTGTTATGATTGATAATTAATCATATTAGATTCATAACAAAAATGAAATTGAATTATTATTTGTTTATTCTTTTCTTGTATAATCAATAATGCACTCTCACTCATTTTCATTATCAACCTCCCTTCTTCTTAACCATACATGGTCATAAATTTATTAATTGACCATTTTCCATATGTGTACTGTAAGATGTTGAAGAAGAGTCATACTACTGTGAAAGAGTGATTAATTTATATTGCACAAGAAAAGATTTAGTTATATCAATCTCAAGTGTCTTTAATTGAGCCACATTGTTCCTTGACCCCAGGATGTGTTTTCATGCACATTTAACATCAGTGAGATTTTAAGGATGTAAATTTTATTATTAGGATGTTGGCAAGCACTTTATGTGATGATGCAAAGTGCTCATCAACACCTTTTTAGTAATGCCTTGACATTCTTTATGCTTATTGACGAAACCTCCACCACTAGCATAAATATTGGTCTTTATGATCATTGCATCAAAACGATGACATCAATCCAATATTCTTCAAGAGCTCATTTTATCTGCATTGTTAGTGTTAGTAATAACAAGTTCATCTTTCCTTATAGCATAATCTATGTCTAATCACCTAATATCAAGAAGAATTCTATCCTTCTATGTTTTACATTTGTCCCCTCTAAGTTTGGGAATTATATTTAATGTTAGAGTAATTCACAGGTCATAAGACTGCAACAATAATTTCATGCTTACATTTCCTAATTTTTGAGACTATTGAATTTATATCATGTTTTGCCAATGTAAATCATGATTTAATACTATAAATCCAGCGACATAGAACTTGCCTGTGGGCTAAAGCTCTAATTCAACTAGATCCATTTAACTTTATGATAAATTATTAAATTATCTTCTTTAGAATTATGAATCTAGTGACATAAAACTTGCCTGTGGGCTAAAGTTTTTACTTCAATTAGATTCACTTAACTTTGTAATAAAACTATCAAATTATGTTCCTTTTTTTAATCCTTGTGGATAAATTAAAAAATATAATTTGATATTTTATCCTAATTAATCGTAGGAATATAATAAAAAATTCCGTGAGATAAAATTTATTATATCAATTATGATCAATTACAATAAATGTCTTTTTTTTCTAAATATGATCCTAAACCACTTAATATATAATTTTATGGAATTAAAGTTGTTGTGGCTACACTCTAATTGATAAAATTATATGGATCACTAAACATTTTATTCTATAATTTTGTTTATAAAAAAATTGCACTAACTTAAAGCAAATATTATTCATTATGCATAAATTAAAAATATACATTCAAACATATAATCTAGCACATTATTATACGAAATTTTAATGTACTAAATTATAAAATTTAATATTGTATGTATAATAAAATCATGAATTACACATAATGAACAATGTATGTATATAAATATACAAAATTATATCCACACAAAATTGTATAATATTCATAACATGTACGAAAATTATAAATTTTTCATAAATTATTCCATAATATGAAAAATTTCATAAAAAATATCAAAATTATAGATATTATGAAAATTTCACAAAATATTTCAGTATTATAAAAATATTTCATAAAATGTTTTAGTTTGTAAATTTTATGATAAACTTTCCCAAATTATTGAAATAAAAATTTTGGAAAAAATACCCTTTTTTAACATTTCTGCCCTCTTTATATGACTTGTCGTTTTGTGCTTAAGCCCCCCAAAATGACTCGTCGTTTTGCAGCATAAACTCATGTCCCCTTTAAGACAAAACGACATGTCATTTTGCATTGATGAGCAAAACGACTTGTCATTTTTCGCATGTTATACGCATCCAAAATCAAAATGACTTATCATTTTTTGTCGTCTTCAACCTTGAGCGAGGTCTTCTTGACCAGATTACAACCCTGTATGAAACCCAACGATTTCTTAGCCTTTCAGACACCGTTTTTGACGTTTCAAATTACAGAAAACTTAGAAATCAAATATCTAAATGATTTCTAACTTTATTTATCATTAAAAAACTCCAAATTTAAAAACCCAACAATCACAAAAATTTTAACGGGTATGTTTTTCCATAAACCATATACTGCTCTAAGCTTCAAGGCAGAGCTTTCGTCGGCTCTGATGTTAACTGTTAGCACTAAATTTATATGTGGAAACTTAAGGCATATAAAACACAACGGAAATGTATATTTTATGTACCTCCTGCCATTGAAGCAGAGCAGTCCGACGGTGTCCGTTGCGCGACGTGGCTGCCTTCCTTTGGCTATAAGCGTTGCTGCCTTGCTTGGGAGCTTCCAAGTCCTCACAAAACTCAAATGATAGTGTTTTGTTTCTAAAGAGAATTATGGACTCGGGGACCCAAGTTTCTCTATGAAACTTGTTCTTCTCTACTCTCTCCATCAAAAAACAAATAAATAACATTTCTGAACTTATATGGGCAGCAAATGATGAATCAAAATTCAATAATGGACCATAATTATAACATGAAACCGTTCCCTTAAAACATGGAGCACTGTAGCTCCGGTTTTCAGGGAACAGTTTCTACAATACACACATGGGAAGATTAGTAAAAGATATAAAAAAAGGTTTAATATAATTTAAAAAAAGGAATATATAAACCTAGTAGGATCAAATGTTGAAGGAAGAAAAATATAAACACAAATGTATACAAGGTTAGATATAAATAATATATATGTATATTGAAAGAAAAACATATAATCATATATAAATATTGGTTGTTAGGTAATTTTCAATGAATAGTGATAAGGTTGATTATTTATCTTAAATAGAAGGTGGGAAGAACATCTCATTGTTACAGGCAACAAAATCAAAATACAAACTCAGAATGTTGTGCCAAAAATTTACAAAAAGCATAGACACCTTGCCATGTAACGCCCCCTTTTACAGACGTCACAGATGTTGTTACATTCATTCATTTAACCATTAATTGAAGCAAAACTATTATAAATTATAACATGTATTTGAAATCATAGTTTGAAAAAGCATACCCAGGATCCGTGCATACATTTTTTTTATACAATTCACGAGAATTTATAAATTTCTTAATTATAAAAATTCACTTTTCCATAAACATCCTGTAAATAGTTTGCTAATATCATTGAAAATTAAATTAACCTTTGAAGACATAAATAAAATTCTTTGAACATAGTTCGACAGGCCAAACTTTAGATTTTGGCAAGCCAAACTCGACCGGTAGTCCGAAGGTCATCCATCGGTAGGCCGCCCGAGGCTTTGCAAAAATAAGGTTTTAAATTCGATAAGTTCGGCAGGCCGATACATGGCAACCGACAGGCCGATTAAACTCTTCGGTAGTTCGACCAGTAATGGTCGGTAGGCCGAACTGTTATAAAAATAATTTTTTTTAAAACAAGTTTTAAAGTTTTAAATGCGGAAGAAAATTTATAAAATAATAAAAGTCCATCAAATAACATTCTCAAAATTATAAAACATATCCTTAAAATTCAAAAATAATGAACATATTCAGAATCGTAAATCATAAATTATTTCATTAAAATCTCTTTCTTTGGCGTTCTTCCATTTGCAATTCATCTTGTTTAGCTCACACGCCCGTCAGTGTCCTCCACCTAATCCATAAGTCTCTTACCCTTATCTACAACATGATGTAAACTTGAATAAGCTAATACTTAGTAAGTACATTTGTAAATCTCACAACTTAAAACATTTTATGAACATCATCATCATCATCATAATAGTGCTCTAGGCACATTTTCATAGGGAACATATCTTTCTTTACATTGTCCATATTAAAACATTATTCATTTTATCTTAAGGGCCCAAGTGTTGCACCATAACACCATTATAGGCCCGCCACCATGAGAGGAGAGGGGTAGCTAATCCTAAACCAAACATGACATCATAACTTATCATAACATAACATAACATATCATTGGATGTGCAACACTTATTTAGGTGATACATATACATATATACATATACTTTAATGCTTTTGAAAAACATTATCATCAAAACACGCATAAACTTTCACGCCTTCAAAAACTTCATAATAATACTTCATGAAAAATCATCATAATCCATCATGAACATAGATTTCAAACTTTTCATAATACTCATACTTTTCATAAAATTCATCATGTTGTAAGTGAGAATGTACTTACCTCTTGAAGCTTGCTTAACCTTATCTTATAGGTGACGACGCCGCGGTCTCGATATGCTCACTTTATATTGTGTTCATGTCATGCATTCATAAAATGGCAATTAACATTTAATTTCAACGAATTAATCACCACAACTTAACATCCATTTCATATAACATCATACATACATTCATCTCTTGATACATGACAATTCACACTACATTTTTCATTAACTTAAAAGCATTTTAAACAAAACTATCAACACAAATACATTTCGGACCTTCATGAATTCATAACTTAATAACTTTATTTTCACATATAATTTGAGTACCAAATTTGGCAGGAATAAAGATAAACGTAAACCAATCACCATGATTTTTCTTTAGTCATAAAAATTTCATTTAGTAATTTAAATAAGTCATACATCTTACATACCAAAATCTGCTAGCAACAATAACACAGTGAACAATCCTTATCTCAGGTCCATTTATCACATTTTCATACCATAGAAAAATCTAAAAAAAAAATTAAGAGATATAATAGACACATAGGACTATAACATACCCAAAAATCACCTTTAAATAAATTTTATATAGCTCAAATCATGCATTAGATGGCAGAGACAAAAATAGCCATAAACAATTTAGACAGTGAATTACATGCAATAATTATTCCCAAATAATTAAAATAAATTTATTTAGACCTGAAAATTCATATGACATCATATTAACATATAATACAGTGCCTCCACAATTTCTCATCACCATATAAAATCATATAATCATACAAAAATATTACACAATAAAAGTTCAACAAATTTACTGTTTAAACAGTCTAAATACCTAGCATCCATAAAAACTCCATAACATAAAATATTAATCAAATCATCACCAAAATTTCTAGTCCTTTACTTAACATATTTGTGAACATTTTATAAAAATTTTGTGGGAAATATCAATCATTTACTCTATAAACAAAAACTAGATTTTAAGCAACATAAACAATCAGTGCAGAGCATAAACAATTAATATCTCAGCCTACATAACACGAAATGGCATGAAATTTGGAGCAACATCACATAACATATTCATGAAAATCATATTAAAATTTTAGAGCAAACAGAAATTTGTAGACAAAGATATAAGGGTCGAAACATATAGACAATTCAACACTACCGTTTAGCATAAATCAGCAGTGAATGACAGAGAGAAGAAAATTCATAACTTTTTATAGAAAAATCAAAATAATGTAAAACTTGGAGGAATATCACATAACAGATGCATAAATAACAAATTAAAAATTCAGAGCAAAACAAAATTCCTAGACAAAGATATTGCAGTCGAATTGAGGAGAGAAATACAATTCAGAAATACCGAAAAAAATGAGTTCTTACCTCGAAACAATTTCTCTTCAATCTTCTTTTGAATTCACCCAGAAATTCAATATTATACTCAAATAATGCCAGGGAATTTGAGAGGGAGAAGAAGAAAGATGAACAAGATGAAGAGAGAAAGAATGAGAAAGAAAGGGAGAACGTGAAAGAGAATGCGTGAGAGGGAGAGAGAAAGAAAAAAGAGCGTTATAAAAATAATTTTTTTTTATGTTAAAATGAAACTCCCACTCTTTAACATTAATCAGAATTTTCTGATTAAATTCAAGGCACAAATCGTGGGGAAGTGGAGAGGATTGAGGGAAAAATTTAGAACTTCCAAGAACGGTTCAAGTTACCATATTTTGTCTTTGTAAAACGGGAAACCTTATCAAATGCATTCAATCAATTCAAAGTCAAACATTAATTTTCCTAAAATGAGTAAATTATTCCATAAATGTGCCAATCAATCAAAAATTATTATCCAATCATCCAATCACAAATTTTATGGAATTTCTACTGACTGCTCGTCAGCTATCATTGGCCTGCCGATGTTCCACTTCGGCCTGTCGATCTCTGAAGTCTGGCCTACCGATGATATACCATCGGCTTGTCATTTCGAAGGAATCATTTTGTCCTGTCGAACTAAATGGTCTGGCCTGTTGATCTGTCCTAACATACCAAAATCATCCAAATCATTAAATTATCATAAAATTATGATTAAACATATAACATTAATAACATGAACACTTGAGCACATCAATTCCACGTGAGCGTCACCTGTCATAGCACTTTAAAATAAAATGGTTAGCACCATTATATTATATATCATACACATAACATAAATATAACACTTAACGTCGTTATTAATATGATATAATCCGTTACATAAAAATTTGACGGGTGTTACATGCCACATGCAGTGTGCAAGTGGGAAACATAAACTATGTCTGAAACTTGACAAAAACACATTTAACAATGGGAACTAGAATAATTTGAAAAGGAACCCAATTATTGTTATACCTTTTGAGAAACTAAAATTTACGCTAACCATCCCTTGTCCTCCCGCACCTACCGATGAGTCCACTAATGAGAAAATCCAAGTGTATGATCATTGGAAGGATGCTGATGATGAAGCTCCCTGCTACATCAAGCTGACGACATGTCTATTGATGGTTAGTATGAATAACGTGCCTCAGACTTAACATGATGATCATTAGACTGCTCAGCAAACCATAGATAATCTTGAAGACATGTTTAGAGGCCAAGCCTTAACAAGTAGCAAGGAGCTCTTTGGAAGCTTCTCAACTGTAGACAAAAACTAAGGGCGCCTATCAAGAAGCACATGATGTTGCTCATGGGTCCCTATGGAGCCAATATCGAGGCTGAGACATAGATAACTATAGTTTTTGAGACTTTTTCTAAGGAGTTTATCCCTTTTAGAGCCCCTTCAACTTGCATGCTAAATAAGTCATTAACTTGAATAAGATGATGGAGTAGTTATATGAGTTCAAAAACCTAATTAATGATTCTCTGCTTGGTGAAGAGACTCAATGGCAATTGCATCTAGTTTTAATCCTAACTTAGGGAATAGAAAGAAGCAAAAAGCCAAGAATGAAAAGTCTTCTATTCTGTTAACCAAGGGCAAGAATAAGAAAACAAAGAAGAAGAACCAAATGAAGCTCAAGTGTTTTTACTATAGGAAGGTTAAGAATATGAAGAAGAATTGTAAGGACTTCCTACCTAAAAGAGGTAAGTATGAACTTCTTATTGTTGAAACATGTTTAGTTGAAGAATCAAGTGCACTTGGGTCATAGATTTTGGGGCTATTAACCATGTTTGTGTTTTTTGCAAGGGTTTAAGCAAACAAGAAGCATGTTGAATGAGCATTTTTAGTTATAGATTAACGATGGAACCTTAGTGTTGGCTAAAGTATTGGGAAGGACTTCCTAGCTAAAGGAGGTAAGTATGAACTTCTTGTTGCTGAAAATGTTTAGTTGAAGAATCAAGTGCACTTGGGTCATAGATTTTGGAGCCACTAACTATGTTTGTATTTTTCTACAGGGGTTCAAGCAAACAAGAAGCATGTTGAATGAGCACTTCAACTTACAAATTAGCGATGGAACCTTAGTGTTGGCTGAGGTAGTGAGAGAGGTCCATCTTTATTTTAATAGTTTTAGACATTTGGTTTTGGAAGACTTTTTTTATGTTCTTAAACTTAAAAGGACTTTAATTCCAGTTGCTTGTTTATTTATGGATTCTTAAAGTGGTGATTCATCATACTATGTTTTTTATTTGTAGTGGATAGATGTAAAACAATTTGTATTTTATCAAACCTAATATAGACTCACCGCTAAACATTGAAGTTGATGGGAATGCTAAAGGGCTTAAAACTTCTCACTCTAATAAGGCATATATTCAACACTTGCTCCTATATTATTTTTCAAATATTAATTATATACCAATTTTTATTAAATATTTTAACAAAGGTAGTTTTATTGTTAATATTTCGTGTGTTATTGTTTTCAGGGCAAAATGACCAAAAGACCATTTGAGTCTGAGGGCAATCGAGCCAAAGGGGACCTATAACTAGTGCATAGTGATGTTTGTAGTCCCATGAACATCAAAGCATGAGGAGAATACGAGTATTTTGTCACTTTTATTGATGACTAATTGAGATATGGGTATGTTTACTTTATGCATCATATGAGCGAAACTTTTGATAAGTTCAAGAAGTTTTAAGCAGAGGTAGAGAAGCAATTCCTTAAACCTATAAAGGCACTTCACTTTGATCAAAGTGGAGAATACCTCTCCCATGAATTCCTAGGAAACTTAGTAGAGGATAAGATTTTATCTCATTTGACTATGTCTGACACTCCACAGCAGAATGACATGGCTGAGAGAAGAAATAGGACCTTGTTGGACATGGTAAGATCTATAATGTGATACTCTATATTGCCATTATCATTTTAGAGATATGTCCTACAAACACATGTTATCGTTTAAACAATATGTCTTCACAATAGGTTCCAAAAAATTCTCACAAGTTGTGGGGACAAGTAGAAAGACATCCTTAAACTATATTTGCATATGGGAATGTTCTGCACATGTCTTGGGTAAGGAAGTGATTACGTTAGAAGCATATTCAAAAGTTTGAGTGTTTGTGGGGTATCCAAAAGGGAAAAAAAGGTTTTTTCTATAATTTGAAAGAAAATAAAGTCATGGTTTCAACAAATGTGACATTTCTTGAGGAAAGTTATATGAACGACTTTAAGCCTTATGGTAGACTAGTACTTGAGGAGATGACGACTGATACGATTACTCCAGTGGTTCTAGTGTAGACCAATCCAATCCATGTAGAAAAATCGACCAAACAACAATCTAGGGAGCTTCAGCGTAGTGGGAAAATTGAGCATCAACTAGAAAGGTATATGTTCAATGGTGAAGGCTATTTGGCTTAATCGGTTAAAGATGACGGGGATTCTTATATTTACAAAGAGGCTGTAGAGGATGTTTTTGCAAAACTCTAAACAAAATCTATGAACATAGAAATGAAATTTATGGATATTAATCAAGTCTAGGAGCTTGTGGACCTTCTCGAAGGGGTAAAATCCATACAGTGTAAGTAGGTCTACAAGAGAAAGAAAGGTGCAAATCAGAAAACGTATAAAGCTAAACTGGTATCAAAGAGATTCATATAAAAAAAAGGAATCAATTACGAGGGAACCTTTTTGCCTCTAACCATGCTTAAGTCTATTCTTATTCTCTTATCCATTGCTGCCACTCTCGATTACAAGATATGGCAAATAGATGTCAAAATAGTACTCTTGAATGACCATCTTGATGAGACCATATATATGCTACAGCCAGACAATTCAAAGTAAAGAATAAGGTTTGCACATTGCTAAAGTCTATCTATGGACTTTGGCAAGCTTCCCA
Source organism: Artocarpus hirsutus (assembly GCA_946598075.1). Classification (NCBI taxonomy): domain Eukaryota; kingdom Viridiplantae; phylum Streptophyta; class Magnoliopsida; order Rosales; family Moraceae; genus Artocarpus; species Artocarpus hirsutus. Next base: position 67,849 of record CAMOHE010046501.1, on the reverse strand, counting down.
TTCTTGGAACATAAGGTTTGATTAAGTAGTCAAAACTTATGGGTTTGAATAAAATATGGAAGAACATTGTGTTTATAAACACATCAAGAATAGAAAGGTTTTTTTTTTTTTTTTTACTACTCTATGTAGATGATATTCTGCTTATTGGCAATGACATAAGAGCTTTGTCATCAGTTAAAGTTTGGTTGAACAAGCAGTTTAACATGAAGGACTTATATGAGGCTAATTATATTCTGGGTATCCAAATCTTTTGAGATAGCAAGAATAAAATGATATATTTATCTTAAGTTTCATACATAGACAAATTGTCAAGAACAAAATTCCAAGAAAAGTAGACAATTATCTAGGTCTGGTATTACTCTTTATAAGAAAGATTGTCCATGGGCAAATGAGGAAAGAGAATGTATAAAGAAGGTGTCTTATGCTTTGGTTGTAGGTTCATGTATGCTATACATTACACACAATTTGACATATATTATGCAGTTGGGATAGTGAGTTAACATTAGTCAAATCTAAGACTAAACCATTGGGTTACAGTTAATTATATTTTCAAGTTGCTGATAAGGACTAAAAGTTATATGTTAGTGTATTCTAGTGAGGATCTATCACCTCTTGGATATATTAATTCAAATTTTCAATCATGTTTGGATTTGAAGAAATGAACTTTAGGTTCTGTATTTTTTCTAAGAGAAGGTGCCCTTGTTTTCAGAAGTGTCAAACAAGCTTGCACTGTTGTTTCAATGATGTAGGCTGAGTGTGTGGCTACTAATTATGCTTCGAAAGAAACAAAGTGGCTTCATAAGTTCCTCGAAGATCTTAAGGTAGTTCGTGATATAGATAAGCCGATTTTGTTATATTGTGATAATTATGCAGCTTTGGCTAATATCAAGGAATCAAGATATCACAAGATAAGTAAGCATGTAGACTAGAAGTATCATGTAATAAGAGGCTTCATAGAGAATGGGCATTTAGCAATATTCAAGGATGCATCCAAGGAAAATATAGCTGATTCTTTTACAAAGACACTACCATGAGGACTTTCTAGAAGCATATAGAGGGTATAAGGATACATAACATGTCATATTTACTCACTTAGGGCAAGTGAGAGATATTGTTAGACTTAATGCCCTAAGGATTAAATAATGTTACTATTTTTGAGACATTTCATCAATAAAAGATATATTATTTATGTCATATATCAATATTGTCCACTTTATGTTCATTTATACGAAATACATGAATTTTAAAGTGATGGCCTAACTATGAAACATCTGCAATTGAGGGAATAAAATTGCGTACTTTTTTCATGTTAAGATTGTTATGTTTTCTACTTCTTAACAAGAGATGAGTTGTTTTGATCACCAAAGTAGGATTTCATTAGTAGAGACATTAGTATATTGTCATTGATGATGCTATATTGGATTAGAATTGAAGTTAAATTGATTTTCTTAATAATTTCATTTAAAAAAAATTAATTCACTTTAAACAATCATGTGTGTTACATCTTATTCTTAAAATGATATTCTTGACTTGTGTTTTTTGATGTACCAAAGGGTGACAAGCTGAATTAAATAAAGATACGCATACTAATACATTAAAGACATAATTTTTTGGATGAGGTAGACTCGTTATTCACTTATCCTAGATTGAAAAATTGGAGCGCTTAACCATTGGGATACATTTGCATAACCCAATGGTATATTATTTGTGTTGGCTATGGAAGTAAGTATTCTCATAGTAGATAATTGAACATAAGATAGATATGATCAGCAATGTAAAATAGAATTTATCCTTAAGTCGATTATGGATATCATATGAGGATCTTGCATATTATGATATGTTATAGACTAATTTATTGGAGTTTCATAATCTTGTATATAATTCAAAAATGCAACTCTAAGCTTTTAGTGGAATAGTTTTAGAGTTAAAAATTATAAAATGAGTAAGTCAAGGATATTTCATTTATAATTATTGGAGTTTGAACTATATATGTTCATCAGATCTCCTTTGATAGCTCATTTATTTTTCTATAACAACATATAGTGTTTTTCTTATAGATTGGTAAGTTAATTCTATGATTGATTAAAATTCAGTTGAGTTGAATTGCAATAATTCATGTTACCTTCTTGGTTAAATAAATTAAACTTTATTAATTTAGAAAAATGTGTTGAATTATTTGAATCTACTTTATTTGATATGGAATTATCATGACTTTTTTATCAAGTAACTCCTATATTAGGTTATTTGAATTAAAACCGACGCTATATTAAATATTCTAGTATTAAATAAAACGGATAGCTTTCTAAAACTGGGTAGCTAGTGATTAGGTTTGATCGGCCAAATCAAGAAAAATTGGTAGGCTGGTTATGGGGACCGGTCGGCCAGTGAGTGTAACTCTAGTTACATGTTTTCATGCATTTTTATATGAATTTTGGCCCAGTTATGAATTTGGAAGCCCGAATGGATGCCCTACCAACCACTATAAATAGAAGACTTATTCCTATTATTTTTTGCTCTTAAAAATCGCTAGAAAAATTTAGAGAGAGCTTTTAGAGAGAAAAACTCTAAGACACATAGATTTATTGTTCAACATCAAGAACAATTATTCTTGGTTTTCTTTTGTGGCAGGAAGGAGATGTTACCCAAGGGATAATCGAACGACTTGTGCCCACTCGCATTCCAGTCATAAAAAAATAGCAAAAAAGACCAGTTGGTTGAGCCTCTTTCGAATTCAATTCTCACGTAGCAATTCTGTCAAAATAGCTCTACCATAAGTGTGGTTTCTAATTCACTAAGGTAAGAAATGTCTTTCATAAATTTATGATACATAGCATGTCTAACTTGTTTCTATGGAAAAAGGTTTTATTGAAAATTTTTAAAATTATGCTAGTACTCGTTTTACAACAATGCCCTCACTCATTTTTCTAATTTAGAATTTCACCCCATTTTCTATTTTAAAATTTTAGTTATGTCCCTATTTTTAAAGAAAATTACAATCATGGTCTCATAGGATAATTGAAATATGCAGTTGTATTTTATGAAATAATTAAAATATGTTTTCATGTCCCTATTTTATAAATAAATAAAAAAAAAACAAAATTATGTCACACTTAGTCATTGATATATATTGTTACATATCTTCAATCAATGAAATAGTATAGTGCCCTTGCTTAAGAAATAATTGTGACTACGCCATAGCGCACGTCACACACAAAAGGAATTGCTCCTAAAAGTTTATCCCATAAAATGAGAATGCAATAATGAATAGGAATCCAAAGGGGCTTTCATGATGTGGGTTCAATATCGGCAAAACTTTTCACTAGATGTTCACATGCATTTTCACTAGATGTTCACATGCATTTTAGGAGAACGCGCCCACTCCCCCCTCCTCCCCCCCCCGCCTTTTTCTTCATGTATTCCGACGGAATTTTAAATTTGATCCTAAAGTATATACTAGTTCTAGAATCAAGCATAATTATTTAATGTCAATGTTATTTCGGGCAAAAATTAACCCATTCACCCTCGTGATCTCATTTTATTTCATCAGCTGAAACGTAAATAAACAAACGGACCTCCGTCTTTAGATTTTACAACACTCATATCATGGGAAAGCAATTAACCTAACTTTATTTACCAGAAACAAATTAGCCTAACTTTAAATAAAAATATATTTATGGCTAATATTCCTATTACAGAGTCAACGTCGTTATTCTCTCCCTAATTCATTAAAAAAAACGGTGCTCTATTCATGTCTTTCTCTGTCTTTTAAATTCAACTTCCAACGTCATATCTCGCTTGTATATGTGCGCTATTTTACCCACATTAAATAAGTTTGGAAAAAAGGCATTCTTCGAAACTAACCCAGGTTAGACAGCTGCCTAATCCAAATATGAACATCCCAACAGCCCAATAATTTGGCGATCTGGGACAAGTTCAAATTCTAACATAAACCACTTCCAACGTTCAAAATTTCCAAGTCTTAGGGGCAAGCTCCCCAGGCTCAATTCGCTAAAGGTGGGATGTTTTGTCATAATTAGTAGAGTAGTGGTACTTCATGTTTAATTTCTATCGTACACGTGTTTAGTTAGATAGTATCGCTTCCTAGTATAAAAGCTAATCCTATGTGTTTATTCAGTTGTAAATTATTTAAAACTCAAGTATGTAGCGTTTAAATATCAAGCCCGCTATCTAAGAAATTGCTAGGCTGGTTTTATCTGAATCATCCAATGAAGGGCATGATAATCATAATTCACCAAGCACATAGAATAAGGGGATAAGCCAAAAACAGTTTCATAATTATAAATGGCAACAATTAATTTAGTAATAAAATTCTTGAGTATGTACACTAGCTAGTATTTTCATTTGGGCTAAACCTTGACGAATTCAACAAAAGCTAACGACTAAAAGCTAAAATCAAAAGAATGTAAAGCCCATTTAGCACAGCTTCTGTTTGTGCTTTTTAGTCAGTAAAAACAGAGAAGTAAAAGCTGTAACTTTTTAGTAAGTGTTTATAATCATATTTTTAAAAGAGTTTTAAAGGATCAACAAGATTTTAATTAAAAAAAAGATACAAAAATATTATATTTAAACTTATAATATATTTTTAATACTTTGGTATAAGTTTAAAAATCTATTTCAGAAGTGTTTTTTTGAAAAGCAATATTTTATGGCTTTGACAAAAAAGCACTTGTAGAAAGCAAAAGCACTTTTTACAACTTATCCAAACACTTCCAGAAACAGCTTTTAGACTTAGAAAGTCAAAAGCAGTTAGGAAGCCCTCCCACACCCGTAGTCTAGTTGCTTGTCATTTCTTTCCTTAGTTAGAAAATGCAAGCCCTAAAGCTTAGGACATGTGGTGTAGAATTCTTGGATAAGCAATTAAAACTTCTTATGGCGATATAGGGGAACAAATATGCTCTTTTATTGTTGCTTATTGGTCCAATATTTCTTTGTTATTGAATTATTGGCCTCATACTTCCTGAAGAATATTGGCATATAACATCACAAACGGAGTGACCAACATGGATGACAAACGTAGAAAGTGTGCACTACTTGTATAAAATAACGTAATTAATTTGTTTAGGAAACATACCCAAATACCCCATGTATTTTGTTAAAATATTATTTTTTCCATTCTTATTATAAAAATACCCAAAACATCTCTAACGTCTTTAAAATCATGCACAAAATACCCCTTAATAGCACGTTTAGGTCTAGTTAACTTACCATGAACTTATCCCGTTGACTTTTTTGTCACCATTTATATGGAATCGGAATTTGTAAACTCCTTTTTGCTTCCTCTTCCTTTTATACATGCGTCTACATCTTCTAAAATTTTATTGAGACCACTAATTTTAACTTTATAAGTTTCTTCATCCTCCGTTGCTTTGTCGCTATTTGAGTTTGTAATCTACACAGTTGTTCATAACATTTTTCCATTATAGTCTTTGGATCCTCCTTGGTATTATCATTTGATATACTTAATGCAATTCCATCTTTTCTTGCCTTGTCCATCGTCATATTATTAAAAGAAAGAACTTTCAAAGCGTGGTAGCCTGTAAACTCAAATTTCTTACAACTGTATATCAATGCATATATCATCAACCGAATTATATTCAACAATATTAGAAGCAACTATATGTATTTCGTCTCTTCACAGGAAAGCACCACACAATCGTAAGCAACTTTGTATGAGGAATGTTTCAAAATTTTTAAATAATGTGTCATGATTTAGTTAAATATCATTTTGAATGTCATAATTGGAGAAATAATTTGAGTTTGTTATTTACAACACATTTGATTTCAATGAGGTTGAGTCTAAGGCCAAAAGTAGCTTTCTCCAAGTTTGATATCTCGGTTCTTCCAAGACATAAAATAATAATAATAATAATAACAATAATGTGTACCAAACCGTAAAACTTAAAACTAGATCACGGGCCATGACATGTTAACCCATAATTTTGCCACAACTAAAGGTTTCATGGCGCAAGGACTAGTGGGCCAAGCAAACAGAGAGTGGACTACTACATAGTCCATATTAACTCTGAGGAAACGAGAAAGCATGTTGAACTGCACGTTCATGTAGCATATGAGTTGCGTTGTTCATGCTTTAGGGAGTACTAGGGGACCCAGGACCTCGCCTTACAAAAAGTAATTACATGAAAAAACGTGTTTATCAATCCAAAACATAATTGGAACAAGGGTGTTTGAAAAGTGAGTTAAAACTGAGAGTTAGAATAAAAAATATTGTAGTATAGAAGAGCTTTATACTGTAACATATTTTTGTTTTACATTGTAACATTTGAGAGTTTTACACTATTTGAGTTAGAACTGAATTTGTCAAATACTATATATAACTAAAAATAACAGGAATAGATAGATTTGAAAAATAATTCTTGTTAATATAGGCAACTGGACGACGCCATTTTTTCTTTTTAAATACAATAAAATGACTTGATAAGATCATTCACTAATCTTGGAGCTCTCCAAAATTACCTGATATTGCGATGGAAAGTGTGAGATCTGCATTCAACTTGAAAAAATACAACATCTTAATATACTGTTGATAGGATCATTCGCTAATTTTGGAGTTCCACCAGCCAAAGATGCGGGAAACAACCAAGAGGATAAGTTGAGAAAGCAAATGAAACGACCGGGGCCCAAAGTCTACGGTAAACGCAAGTTTATACTAAAGTTTTTTTTCATTGATTCGAAAAAGAAATAGCCTAGTAGTAATACCACTAAAAATGAAGAATTCGAACCCCGTCCCATTTGAATCCCTATCCTTCAAGTTCAAAAATAATAATAAAAAAGGCACCAGTTCGTCTAACTATAGTTAGAGGTTACTTTTGCATTGTGCACTGACCTACTGAAAAGCTCATCGTGGCAAAGTCGCTTCAGCCCAACCCATGTTACTTCCTGGCCCAGATTAATTCAACCACTTGATTATTATTATTATTATTATTATTATTTTGTAGTTTAGTTTTTGTCCTTATTTCCCATGGTATTGGAGTAGGGAAGGAAGCATATTATGTTCCTTTTCAAGAAATTCCATACGGATAAGTAGATGGACCTTTAGCTTTTCTTCATTAGTAAGGAACAGAAACAAACAGTCAAGAATATTTCACAACAACAATTGGAAGGGTGACCATTTTGCGCACCACTCCATACGTTCTGCTTTACATTGTGGAAATCTAAGCGTGGGCTGAAAAATATGCCAGCAGGCCCACCAAAGGCGCATTAATGTAGGTTGTGGGCTCCGACTCTTGAAAGTAAGGCCTCGAGTCTGGAAAAGCATCCGAGCTATTGGGCCCACCCACTACCGCTCCAACAAGCAGATTGGGATTGGGATTTGGACTTAGGAAGTAGCGAGACCCCGCTTTACACCCAATGCGGGCCGGGTGGGTCTGTACGGACGGCAACGAGCTGGCCCTATGGTGTATCCTCTGTGGGTAACGTGCACCATATCCAACCATGTACGACATCCCCAACGGATTATCACCTAAGATGTAGTCCACCTGAAGGGGCAAAAAATTAAAAAAATAAAAAAATTAAGCCCACTGTTTACCCTGGATTCCTTGTAACTCCAAAAATTCCCCTGTTCACATGTGAGAGACCCTTTGGATCAAAAGAAAATTGGCAGGGGACATGACTAATCCTAGCCCTTGATATGTCTTAATCTAGTCGTGGTCCCCACTGATAAAATCGAGATGCGTACCTCGTGATAGTAGGGCCACATCCTTTTTCTAGATTTTTTTTTTTATTTTTTTTTCCAAAAACACAAATTCTTAATATCAGGCTGGACAGTCACCTGACGTTTGGCCACTTGTCTCAGTAGAGCTGGGGAAGCTGAAGTCTCGCCACATGGCACAATCTTATTGGCGTGGCGAAGATAGTTGGAGTAAGCCAGAAGCAAAAACGACAGCGAGGTTACATGTTGCATGTTGCTCCCTCCGGCCTTGAAGATCAAGCCACCTTGAGGGAAAAAATAATAATAAAAAAACAAATAAAAAATATACTCAATTATTACTCAAGATAGCACAAATGAACCTGGAATCAACAACCCATTTAAGGGAAAAAGTTAATTAACTGGGACAAAGTTTGTCCCATTAAGGCGTTACCCAAGACTTTGGGCTATTAATCTATTCATTGCGACTTTACAACATTAGTCTCTAAATTAATAGTCCAAAGCCTGTGATTTGGCGGTCTTTTTGCTTTAATAATTGTTCTTTTTCTTCCCAATTATTAAGGACGTTTTATTATAGGCAAGCAAAGTGGTATTTATATACCTGGAGAATATTGGACTTGGGGATGAGAAATTCCAGGCAATAAAGAACAGATAAACCCGTCAGCATTTTGCTTGAAAGATTCGAAGTAGTCAGCTCTTCCCATCAACACTTCCTGTCGCGAATTTGACAAAAAACGAAAACAAAAAAAAAGAAATCAAAATCATTAGTACTGTTTTAGTCTGACACATGGCGTCAGTTTCAAATGCCAAAACCAATGAATCACAGTCTTTATGAACAATTAAAGATTATCTTTTTTCTTTTCTTTTTTTTTTCTTTTCCAATTTTCAATAACCAACAAAAAAGGAATGCAGTAAGCTCATGCATACAGAGCAGAAGCCATGTGTGGCCGAAGTCGTTAATGACCTAGGCCGGGGAGAAGACAATAAATACGTGATGAAAAAAAAGTTTTGCCTCTTTTTTCATGTTTATGGTTGTGAAAAAAAAAAAAACATAACAAAGGTCGCAATCGCCCATGGAAGAAAGTATTTGTGAAGAAATAATGGCGAGTATGGGAACAACCAAAGTCCCAGACTTTTTGCACATGCCATGCAGCAGGGACACTCTGATTCGAGGGCCCACCAAGGCCCAGACCTACACTGAGAGGAGTAGACTACTAGACTTGGAGGGCTTTTTTATTTTTTATTTATTGTTTGAGAAAAAAGAGCGCCAGATTTGTGTAACAAAAAGTCTATATTGCCCCCCACAAATACCCTTAACAGTTTCTCATAATTTTTTCTAACAAGTTTAATTCCATCTATTTGCTAGTGCTCTGTAGCATGCAATGGCATTTTTGACTTTTAGGCTAACTAAAGTTTGCAACGAATTTCCAGATTGTACTGTGGAGGCATTGAACGGATGCCCACATGAAAGCCTAATTGTCAGGCAAAATCATGCAGCATCATCGTCGACTTTTTTCTTCTCATTGTCTTCTTGCCACAATTTTAGCCATATAATCTTTTCGAACTTTTTCGTATTCCTTTCTCTTTCCCTTCCCCTTTTCCTATTCCCTTCCCCTTTTCCCTCACCCAAGTTTTTAAAATATTCTATGCTTGATCCACAAGCTACGGTGTACGGCTTGTAAACCAACCAAAGACCAAAATATCAACGCTTCTTTTATTTGGCTTTTAGACCTCTAATTCCATAAAGAACTGTTTCTTTTCTGATGTTAATCTTGTGGGGTCGTAACAAAAAGGCCCCACCCAAGTGGAACCCCACTGGGCACAAGCCACTAGTTAGGCACCACCACGTGATGTGTATATGGGGTCACTCTCTATTGTCAATTTTAGAACAGAAACACAATAATAAAAGCTAAAAATTAAAAACAGTTCCCAGTTCCCACATTCCTAACTAACCGCACAATGACATAAAAGAATAGCCATAAAAAATCCAGTCAAGACAAAAGCAAATTGAGGAAATAATAAAAACCAATAATAGTAATAATCATCCGGGCATGTGTTTAATTGGGGGAATAGGAAAAAAGCGGGGTAGATATTGAGACAATAATTATTACCTTGGAAATGAGGACGTTAATCCCAGCATGCTTGTTGTCCCAACCAAACTCGTTTATTGTGTCCCCAGCCCTCAACACCACCTCGTTCCTTACTATGTATTCTCTGTACGCGCGCCTCCTCGACGCCTTGTGCAACCATGCAGCCCCCCATAGCAACTCGTCCTGCATTAAATATTATTTATATCTCACAATCCACACTCCCTTTTTTTAACTTATAAATCACATTAGCCAATGTAAGAAAAAATACCTCAACAAGTACAGTTTTGTACTCTCAAATTCTTATTAAATTCTCTAAACTTGTCATAATTAATAGGGTATGTGTTTTCATTAAGTACTACCACAATCATCCAATGCATGTACTAGAGCGAGAGAGAATCAAACGGTGGAGGAGTGAGTAGTTGGAGTATGGAAACTACACTGATTCAACGGCAAATAAAAAGCTGAAAAGCAGAGAGTAAAAGTGCGAAAATGTGAAGGGAAAGAAAAAGGAAAGCCGAACCTGGTAACCATTCACGTCGCAATAAAAAGGGCAAACCGCAGAGTGCAGGCTGTTGCTGTACGCACCCCGGTGCCTGTCAGCGAACTCGAAAACCTGTTTCCCCACACAACGGTCAATTTCTCGTGATACTTTAACAAACCACCCCCCAATATCTCGCCCTCACATTATACATTGCACACACAGTATCTAAAAAATAATAATAATAAAAAAGAGTAGGTGATAGTGATTGAGTACGACAGGACGTACACTAACGGCCCGATTGAGGAGCAAACGAGAGTAAGCAGGGTCACGTGATCTGAACACTATGGAAGCAGAGGCCAATGCAGCAGCGGTTTCGCCTGCCACGTCGGATCCCGGGTGGGCCCTATCGATCCTATAGACCGTTCGGAGCGTATCCATGTCCTCTGGCCTCTCCCAGCAGTTATGGTCCGAGAAGGCGTCTCCGACCTGCACGTAAATCACTCCCGGAGTCGCCGTCGCCTTCAGGAGATAGTCCGTCGCCCACTTCACTGCCTTCACGGTGTTCCTCAGCTCCGGCCCCATATTCCGCCCAAAATCAATAATGCTCCATGAAAGCAGCGTCGTCGTGAACGCCATTGGGAATCCAAACTTTATGTTGTCCCCGGCGTCGTAGTAACCTCCCGTTAAGTCCACCTGTTGACAAAAAAAGGAGTTAGCTAGCCTTTTTTTTTCTTTTTTCTGTTTGGTTGAGTGGAAAGTGATGAAAATGAGAGAGAAAGAGAAGAGAATTATACGCCGGCGGAGGCGCCGTCTTGCAAGGCTGAGTCGCGGCGCCAGCGAAGGCGCTGGTCGGGAGGGAGGCGGCCGGAGCGCTGGCCTTCATAGAAGAGAATGCACTTGTGGAGAGCGTCGTGGTAATCGTGACGGTAGCCAGAGATCAGCGGTTGAGGGAGGAGGAGCAGGAGGAGGAAGAGAAGGGCGCAAAGTAGAGGAACATTACCGTTTGGCGCCATTTTCTTCTTCGTCGAGGAGTGAAGAGAGTGGAGCTAGGCTTTGCTTGCTTGTGCTGAATAGGCGGGCCGTGGCTTGGGATCTTTTTTTATACAGAAAAAGCGTCATTGGATTCCAGAGTTTAAGCCAATTGATTGGCGCCACGTGGGCTGATATTACTGGAGTAAAGTTGGGTTTCCGATGCGTAGGACTCTTGACTAGGTCGTTTCGGGCTTTGACGGGGGTATGTTGGGCCGGAATGGGCTGAGCCGCACCGAAATTTTACCATCTCATTAAATAAAGGGGAAGTCTGATTGATTCGCTTCTCATGATTGACGGTGGCGTAGAGCAGCACGTTGGATTTGGATAGAATCAGAGGTGGGGAATTACGAAGGAATGGATGTCTTACCGTCGGATTATGACGGACACATGGAGGGCATGACGGTGATTGGGACCCACAAAAGGAAAAAAAAAGGCAAAAAACAAAATAGAAAGTAGATAAACAAACACACAAACAAACATGCTGTATAGGGAGGAGGAAGCAATGATTCTTAAGGGCTTTTTTTTTTTTTTTGAAATTTCCAAAATGGTTTTTTGTGTTTGGGTTTATGGGACCGACTACCGGGACATGTGACTTGTATCTTGGCAGTTGGAATTTTTTGTGAAACAATAATGTAGATAAAGTTTTAGGGAAGGACGTAGATTCTATGGCTAAAGTGTGAAGGTAAAAGTTAGATTCTGTAATCCAATGCCCCTAATGTCAAGGGAAAATAGAGCTAAAAGATCCCATTGTGGCTTGTGGAGTGCTCGTGAATGGGTTTTGGTTTGCATTGGTGGGATTTTAATCTGAAGGACCTTTGTACATGAGCCTCTTCACCATTAAACTACAAACTTGATGAAAATTCACATATTTTCATTTTTTTTTTGCTTTTTTTTTTTTTGGGTATGAGAACACTTCTAGATTGTACCCATTTGGAGTTGTCTACAATTGCCCATTTCTTGGGCAAGCCGTTCAGAAGTGAAAGTCCTCAAGTTTACCAGTTGTTGGAACTTTGATGGTAATGCATCACATGACGCCTAGGACAATATTGGGAGAAATACAATTTGTCAGCACTTTGTTAGTGTATATGTGTTTACCATGCACATAGAAATACAGTTGATGAAACCACATGTGTCTCACATTGTCATATATATAAGCACTAGGACAATATTGTCTTTATCAGATTATTGAAACTTAGCAACCGTGATTTTTGAAAATAAAGCCTAACATTAAGGCAGATCATCGTAAAAAGCAATAATTGACTAAAGTGAAGCATAATGATGAGTTAGCAAACCGGAGATGACAAAATTAAGAGTTAAATCCTTAATAGTATGTTTTGTGATGTAGACTATATATGGTTAATCGCATAACTATACCTTGTAGTTTTTATTATTGTTTATTTTATCCTTCTGTTTTTAGAAACTACAAAAATATTCTTTAAATTTGAAAAACTTGTTTTAATTTTATCTCTTACAAACTTTTTTTGACTTAAAAAACATAGAGATAAAATAAAATTACTATTGACTAAACCTAATTTGTTTATGAAATATATATTTATTTTTGAGAAAAATTTATAAATATATATTTTAAAATTTAAAAAGTAATAAAACTTAAGATCTTTTTTTAAAATTTGATGTTTTGTTTTAAGATTTTTTATATTTTTAATATATAAAATTTTTATCATAACTATTTAAGGATAGTCATATTGTTTTGTCCAATTTTTTCTATTCATATTGACGATGAAATTGAAACAAGTTTTTAAAATTTCAACGATATCTTCATAGTTTCTAAGAACATATGGATAAATTGAGAAATAGTTAAAACTAAAAAGTACAATTATGTAATTAACCCGTGTATTATAAAATGGAGAAAGGCGATCCGGTGGAGGAACTAGCAAAAAGGACTCACTGGATTGCCAAATCATGAAGAGTTAACGAAACTTGCGCAACAACGCAAGTTTTCATAATTTCACGTCAGAATTATTATGCATGTGACCATCATAATAGAGCTTTAGATTTTACTTGTGTCTTTTATTTTTTTTTTCTTTTTTCAAATAACATTTGAATGAGTGTTTAGTGGCTGTTCACCAATTATTGGCATGTGCAACATCATAATATAGTGTTCCTTTTACCATCAAGACAGGATTTGTTGTTCTTAGTGTAATAATGAAAAAGAAACATTAAATGGATACGGACCTCGGCTTTTTCATGAGCGACATTTCTTGAGATTTACCTTTTACCTTTTCCTTCTAATGACTTTGGGAACGCAAGGAGAGAGCTTTGTTTTTTATTTGTATGTAAAGTTTTTTGTTTTGATTTGTTTATTGTGTTTTTGTTGTTGTTGTTGTTGTTGTTTTTTTCTGCCTGTGTTTTTCTAGAGGTTAAATCTTTAGTTTGGAGTTTTCCATGGGAAAACTATTCTGGCTTTGTGGGGTTTCTGACAAATTAGAAGATGTCGGTCCGTTTAGCTGATATGGTGGCCACTTTTCACATATTTCTTAAAAGCATCCGATTCTTTTCTTTTTTTCTTTTTCTTTTTCAGGTAAAAAAACAGTTGGAAAAGGCTGGAAATCCTTTTGCGATATCAATCTCTCATGAGAGCTGGATCTTGTTCGCAACCACATTTCTTTAAAATGTGGAATGCTCCCACAAATAATCCAAACGGTGTGTTTATTGTGAGATATCATATTATGTTATTGATTTTTCATCCAACCGTTGGAATTAAGAGAGGCATATAAGGGCAGTCAAGGACATGCCAATATATGATTACGCTGACAACCGGTTGGATATAGTGATATTTTGCGCTAACTTATAAGAATATCCTCAAATGCACCGTTTTATTAAAAATAACATCTAATAAACCACTTATTAAAAAAACCTATTTATTAGAAATTAGAGATTTATTAAAAGACCAACTTACCCTCCTCCCACTCTCTCATATAGGATGTCGAAATAGAACCTGTCAAAATCTATCCCAGAATTAACCCGCCAAGTTTTGTAGTGGAATTTGCTAGTATCCGTCGTGGAATCTGTGAGAACCCACATCCAATCGCAGAAGCGTGGTGTCAAATTGTATCCTACCAGGTTTCAATTTGAAACCTATCAGATTCTAACATATATTTTTTTTTTAAAACAAAGAATTGCTAACTGCCTCTGGTAGCCGAAGCGGGTGTCGGGTTGTTACCAATAAGGTTCTAACTTGAAACCTATTAGATTCTAACTTTTTTTTTTTAAACAAAAAAGAGCCAACTGCCTCTAGTCACCAGTATGGGTGTCGGTTTGTAACCTACCAAGTGTCAACTTGAAACCTGCTAGATTCAAATATTATATATGTATATATATATATATATTTTAAACCTACCATATTCTATCTCAGAACCTACCAAAACCCTTTGAATTTCATCCTAAAACTCACCAGAGCCCGCCAAGTTCTGTCGTAGAACTCACCAGAACCCATCAAGCTCCGTCCCAAAATAAGTTTTCGAGTAAAATCTAGATGGATCCAGAGAGGAATCTAGTTGGTTTTGCAATTAAAATTGCCTCTCACATGGGTAGATGCCGGCGCAAAATAACAAACACTTACAATCATCATTAACTTATATTTTTAAATAGAGAAAAAACACAAACAACAAACACATTATACTGAATTCCTTTCATCATAATATATTAATTTTTTTTTTAGTTTAAATTCCTTTCATGACATGACTATGTTTCCAATCCAACACTCTTTGCACACATGCCCCTCCATGTCCTCCATCCTAATCGATGTGTATTTTGTCCTTGTCTGCAACATAATATAAACTAAATAAGCATAAGCTTAGTAAGTATAATTTCCTATCTCACAACATATAACATTTCATAAAAATTATTACATAAATCATAATCATAATCATAGTAGTGCACGAGGCACAGGTTTATATAAAGCATATCTTTTCATTTTAAACTTCCATATTAACACATTATTCATTTTATCTATAAGGGCCTAAGCATTGCACCATTAACATCATAGGCAACCCGTCATGAGAGAAGTAGGGTAGCTAGTCTCAAACTAAACATGACAAGTCCAAACCTTCAAGATATCATAAACATAAACATAGGGTGTGCAACACTTAATTAAGTGATACATATATATATATATATATATATAAGCTTTCTTTAACATACCTCGTCATTGAAACATCCGTTAAACTTGCTTGTTGCAACAAGAGTTTTTATGAAAAGACAATGTGTAAAAACAAACTTAAAAATTATTATAAAATATATTTTCAAAATTTTTTCATAAACTTTTGTCATACTGCAGGTGAGAATCTACTTACTTGACTTGCTTGCTTACTAAACTTTAAATTAGGTGACGTTGCTCTGGTACTTAGTGTATTTGCCTTTTAGGGTGTTCATGTTAATCATTAATATAATGCATAAAATTAATATTCATGTTCATAATATCATTTAATACCATATTATATCAACATACATGATTCTTAATGAAACAAAGCATCTGTGAGTCACAAACATGCACTCAAAATAAAGAAACATAAAGACAGAAAACTTGACCTTTAATCACTTAGAGAAATTAATCTTAACTTATAAGCATGAATAAAATGTAAGAATTATTCCATAACATGGCTAATATATATAAGCATCACTCAAATTTTCTTCTCTTGAAAATATTAATCCAGAATACCTTTTTCTAATTTTCAAAACATTCAAGTAAATCTGCCAATCATAAAAACTGAATGACCTTCAAGGATTCATAACCCTATATCTTACAATTCACATTCAATTAGAGCATAAAAATTTGTAGGAATAAAGTTAAAACACATATATAACTCCTAGATTTTTTTAACCATAAAAATTTCATTTGTTAATTAAAATAAATCATATAATCAATACTACAAAATCTGCAAGCAAAGCCTGGGCAATGAGCAATCCTAATTAAAAATTATGTATTAAATTATACATGCTATAAAATAATTTATAAAAATTACTACACATAATAGTCACAACATATCCAAAATTCAGCTTCAAATAAATTCGAAATAATTCAAAACATATGTTCAACTTAAGAGTTAATATTAAAACTAGACATGTTAAACAGTGAACACGTTTTATTCTAATATTTTTATAAAATCAAATATGTATGACATCCTTTTGAAATTTTTATGCAACATGCTTAACATATGAATATAAGTTAAAAAAATAATAAATCATGCAAAACAAATTTAAAAGTACGATTTATTATCTCATGAATTACGTAGAGTATATCATGGTGACATTTATAACCACTGAGTATTTGACAATCAATGAATTTTATCTTAAAACATAATAAGAATATAAAGCTAAAAATTTATAGACATATAGTTAACATATTAACAATGACTCATATTTTTTTACATAATCAAAAGACACTTTTTGCTCTATAAAATGGCCTCTACAACACACAAATATAGATCTGCCACCAAATAAAATTTTGTGAGCAGTGGTTGATTCAAAGCTCATAATCTTAAAAATATTTTAAACAAAAATTTATAAAAAATTCCCAAATATTCCTAACATATATATACACTTTATCTTCAAAAATCACAGCAAAATAAAAATCATTTGGTTTTAAAACATTACCAGCAACTTTATTGATAAATCAAAAACCCTAAAATTCTCTTATCACACTCCAATAACAAAACCTTAGTCCCATGAAATTTCATGATATCATATGAAGATAAATGCTTTGAACCATAAAAAAAAAAAATTATCATAATCAAAGTAAGAAATAAAATAATTTATTTGTCATACAAACATACATTCACACACCTTCACAACATAAAAGAATAATTTTCTAACAAAGGTTATCATAAAACAATATATATCAATCAAAAAAATTCAAAACCATGAAAACCTTTAAACCATACCTTAAATTCTTATGTTTTCTTCAACAAATACGAAGACTTGTACACAAAATCTCTAAAAAGAATTCCTTCTACTTTAGCTTGAAAGAAAATAAGAGTAATAAATTCTTTAAGGGTGAAAATCTCGAAGAAAATAAAATTCCAAACTAATGTCATGAAAGGTTTGGGGAAGAAAAGAGAGCACAAAAGCATAGAGGAATATGAGAAAAGATAGAGGCATGAAAAGGAATAGAAATAATATATATGCTTGAAGCCACATATTTATAGACATAAGTAAGTCCTAATCCAATTAGGTTTCCTTTTTTTTTAGATAAGTGTAATCCTAATCTAATTAGGTTTTCCTTCTTTTTCTTTTTCCTTGTTTTTTCATTTCTTTTGTTATATCTTAACATATATATAATATAATATTAGCATATTATAATAAATGATTATACGTTATCTATTTATAATATATTGTTATATATAATATAATACATAATTATTTTTCTACAACAATAATGTTTGCTCCCATGGCCTCAAAAAAATATTTATTTACAAGTTATTCTCTTAAACACTTTATATTATCAAGTTCCTTAACGCCATAATAAAAAAGTTACATATGTAATTATCATGATATCATAAATGTTGTAAAAATAAGAAAATATACAACAAAATTTATGTCATTATCAAGAATATAACTATAAGGCATACATAACTCTAGAACATTATAAGGTATAAATTTAGAGTAAGTTGAAATTATTTTAAAAAAACAATACTTTAAACTTATCATGATTTTTTACATGAATAACCTAAGCACATCAATCCTTTGTGACCGTCACCTATGACATTACTAAACAAAAAGTTAATTTGCTTAACATAAATAATAATAGCACTTAAAATATTACATTTTAACATTAAATTAATAGTGTCTATAGAAGAAAACAATAGACGTTACAGTGTTGGGCATCAATTGGTCTGACCTACAGTTCGACTGTCACATATCCCATAGTTTTTACAAGCGTGGCTATGAACTCATTGAGTGTTATAAACTGTGCAATGTGTCCTTCTTTCATCAACTTCATTGTATCATACCTAGCTATAAGCATAAGGATAACCGGCGCACCATTGTCAAGAAGTGTTCTTTTTACCTTTGATCCATTTACCCTTGCTTCGACATACAATGGCCGATTATGCAAGAATGGCACTGTCTGAATATTAGTGTTTGTGGAAACAATATCTTCCTTAGATCTTTTTGCGATCTTTTGAATTTGATGGCTTACTATGTAGTAGCCAGGTCATATTTTTAAGCAACTTGGATTAAAGCTTTCATAGCTTCTTCTTGGCTTCTTGTTCAAACTCAAGATAATCAAAGAAGTTCCTAAATAATTTTCTATGCAACAAGGATGTCACTTGCTTATCTTGTGGTGCATTGTTAACTTGAGAAGGTTCCTTGAATATTTTATGCCTTTCTTGATGAGCTATAAGGGGTCCTCCTATGCATGTCGTGACGAAACCATTGTCATGATGTTGAGGAAAGAGTACTTGGTCAACAGTATTCCCATCTATTATGATTTCTCCTTTTTGCAGTCGATTTCTCAATGTAAAGTAATTTATTGTTGTGTGATTAATTTTATGATGATAATGACAATATGGGCATATTGTTGCTCCTCAATTGAAGGGACTTTCTCTACAAAGGGTAGTATAATTTCTCCATCTCTAACCTAAGCTTCCAAGAGAGCACACCTTTTCCATGGTACATGGGAATTCTAGAGATTTATTATCTTTCCTCCCTCTCTTTGGAACCCCGAAATTCTTTGTCTTGGGCCAGAGCTATCTTTACTCCTTGCTTTAGTCCTTTCTATGGTTTCTAGTGCAAATTGTCTTACTAAGACGGCCTGGAAAATCATGCAACTGTGGCCCATATATTCCTTGCTTTAGCAACTAGCTTTGCAAAACCATAAATTCCATAATCTTCATTACTTATGTGATATTCATTAAGCATTCCCTTGATACACATTGTAACAAGATCTCTTTCTTGCATTGTCTCAGTACAATCAATAGCCTTTTCTCTAAATTTTTGCATGAAATCAACTAAGCTCTCACCAAACTACTGGTGTTCTCTAGTCAAATTATGACGCCCCGCCCTTCTAGAGACGTCACTTAACTTTTTTAAATATCATTTCGTAAACATTAATCTTACTTAGTAAGAAAAATACTAAAATAAATTTTATTTCTTTTCCTTTCCTTTTAACATAATTTAAAGCATACTCAAAAGTTGTTAAAACTTTTGTTATAATTTGAGTTGAGACATTGTTCAACATTTGACCTTAAAACCATTTCAAATCATTTCTTAAATCTTAATAAGAAACTTTAACTGAAACATAACTTAATACTTAACTTTATAATTATATAAAATATTTTGTAAAATATATCTTAAAACTTTGACTTTCTTAAAACTTTGAAAACACTATATCACATAGTGGAAAAACATTTTCTTTGAGTAGTGGAAATATACTGCAGTGCTATCCATACCCAAATCTTCACATCTGTTCTCCGCAGCACCGAGCTCTTCAAACATGTCCTACTATTCGCCCATAGGACTATCTATAGCATAATGGAATTTTTAATGAGTTTTCGCTCCATAAGCTCAAACATAATCTCACAAATCATTAAAATGTGCTTTACAAGCTTTTCTCATAAAAACCTTTCTCTTAAAAAGGTTTTCATATAAACATTTTTCATAAAACATTTCTTAAACTTTTTTCTTTAAAATGTCCTTCATAAACCTTTTCTTGTAAACATGAAAATGTTTTTCATAAACATTTAATGTAAAACATTTCTCAAAATGTTTTTCATAAAATATCAATATTTCATAACAAGGAATACAAGCAAAATCAAAATGCAAGTTTCTATTTATGCGCAATTATGAATTTTCAATTATGAGCATCCTATAAGCATTCATTTCTTACTTAAACTTTTTATCTTTATTCCTTAACCTTCATTATCTTATAAACTTTAGTGTTCGTACAAATATCATTAATCATGAGATCATAAACATGATGCTTTCCTTATGAAAGACTTGAAACCATCGAATATCAAGGTCATAACTTTAACTTTACTTGTGTACCTTACATCAAAGATGTCAAAATTTTAACTTTACTTGTATGTTTACATCAAGGAGACTGGTACGACAATTTCTTTTTATCTTTGTTTTACATAATTTTTAACTTTAGTGAGCATATCAAATGCTATATCTTTAGCATATAAGTATCAAGCATATCAAATGCAATCATAACACAAACCATGACTTGATCTCTATAACTTATTGCATAACAAATGCAACATAAAACTTATAACTTAAACCGTAATACATTATGCATTAACAAATACAAACATACTTTAGACATAATTATTGCAAATACATTGCAAACTTTTACGTAATCTTTAAAACTTTATGCCTAACAAGTGAAAACATACCTTATAAACAACTTGTATAACATTTGCAAACATATATATGAACATTTGAAAATCATTTATTTTATGCTGCAGGTGAGGTTTGAACTTATCTGTCTATAGCTCTAACGTTCTTGTCTCATTCCTTTTCTTTTCGTTAGTCGGCTTCTGTGTCCTGACCTCTCTAAGATGTTAGTCCTTCCTTTTGAAACTTGTAAGCATCTCAAAACCCTTTGAAAACTCTTAAATCCTCATTTTCTTCACTTGTTCTTGTTTCCTTACATGATTTGGAGCTTGGGATTCATCAAAATTTTGAGAGGAAATAGCATAGGGGCAGTTTTGCTTGGGAAGGAATGAAAGAAAATGAAGAATTTTTTCTTCACATTTTACTTTTTATTCTTTGATTTTTTTTTTTTGGCAACTTGGTGACTCATCAAGATTAGTCACCATTTTGCGTTAATTAGGGGTGGGGGTTAAAGTTTGCTTAATCTTGGCAATATTTGATTGGTCACACGAAGAGGTATTTTGGTAATTTTTACCAAATTTGATGACTTACCAACATTAGTCATCACTTGGCATCATCTTTGTTAAAAAGTTGGGGTAATTTTGGCATGGTGGGATTGGACCACATCAAAGGGGTGTGGAGGCAATTTCTCATCCATTTAGATGTCCCATGGTGGGTCCCATATTTTTACACAGTCTAAATTTATTCTGATAGTATGTTTCTTATACTGTCAATATTCCTTTCATGAGATCACACAACCTCCTATACTTATTTATATCCACCACTTAATGTAATCCTTATACTGCTTAACTTTATATAGTTTGAATTTATACTAATTGTATTTTTTTTATAGTACTGGTATATTCTATATACTGCTGCAAGCTTACACAACATTTCAACTCATTTATATCATCCAAAAAGTATTATTTCTATACTGTTTTAACTTTAAATAGTCTAATTTCTATACTGTTTAACCTTAAACAGTCTAATTTCTACATTGTATTACTTTTACAGTGTAATTTTCATACTACATAACTTTATCAATGTATTTTCTTACACTATATTATTCAAATACTATATAATTTTTCATATTATTATATAGTATTTTTTTAAACCGTATTTTTGTCTTAATATAATCCTTAGGTTGTTGCATTTTTAACATACTAAAAATTCTCGGGTATATTCTCTATACTGTTACAAGCTTACACAGCATTCCTTACTCATTTATTTCCTCCAAACAGTATTATTCCTATACTGTTGTAACTTTAAACAATCTAATTTCTATACTGTTTAACCTTAAACAATCTAATTCCTACACTGTATTACTTTTACAGTGTAATTTTCATACTACATAACTTTATCAATGTATTTTCTTACACTATATTATTCAAATACTATATAATTTTTCATATTATTATATAGTATTTTTTTAAACCGTATTTTTGTCTTAATATAATCCTTAGGTTGTTGCATTTTTAACATACTAAAAATTCTCGGGTATATTCTCTATACTGTTACAAGCTTACACAGCATTTCTTACTCATTTATGTCCTCCAAACAGTATTATTCCTATACTATTGTAACTTTAAACAATCTAATTTCTATACTGTTTAACCTTAAACAGTCCAATTCTTACACTGTATTACTTTTACAGTGTAATTTTCATACTAGATAACTTTATCAATATATTTTCTTACACTACATTATTCAAATACTATATAATTAGTATTTTTCTTAAACTATATTTTTATCTTAACATAATTCTTAAGTTATTGTATTTTTAATATACTAAAAATGCTCGGATGTCACGCAGATCATCTATACTCCACTTGTCTTTTACCATAAAAAGTTTAGCGCAAAATTAGGAAACTAAATCTTCCCAACTATGAATACTACAAGGTTGTAAGCTCGCATACCAAGAGTAAGTTCTTTTAGTTAGAGATTTAGAGAATTACCGCAACCTTAGTTCACAATTGGAGGCATAAATACCCAAGTCATCTATGAATTGGATAATGTGCTCCTTAGCATTACCAATCTTGCCATTATACTTTTGAAAAGTAAGACTCACATAGTTGTGAGGGTATGGCTTGGAAGTAATCTCAGTTCGATATGGCCGGTGGAAATCTATGGTCGTGACAACGTGAAATGCTTTATTTCGTTCAACTTTCATGAGTCTAAGAAATTCTTCCTTGGTAACATAACCTAGAAGTGACCTTACTTCTTCTCCAGATTTTTTCGTAGTCTTAGATATTCTTGCTACCCTTATTAGGTCAAAAGTAGGGTGGATTCGTTGCTCTGTGGCATCAGTATAAGGATTCATGGGGATCCTAGAGGTTCCATGTTCATCTAGGTGAGATGCTCTATCCATCAACGTATCTTGATTTAAGTGTGGAAACAGATTCCCTAACATTCATAAGATCCCTTCTTGAGTGTTCTGAATAATTTCAAGGGCTGCCATGGACACAACACATGGCGCAGATGCTATAGCTTCACCATGTGTTGGATTTGTTCTACCATCTTGATCTCTTATCTCCATGAGAAAAATCAAATGTTTCCTCTTTTTATCATTAAAATTTTCGAGAGTGTATAAAGAAAAATTAACCAATAAGTTAAAACAAGACCCCAGAGGAGTTGGCAATTGTTCTAGCTTCATTGGGAACATTTTATTTATAAGGGGCAAAAATATAAAACGATTGAATAACAAAGCAATAACAAGTATGGAATTTTATTTGATAACAATTCAAGCAATCAAATCATTACATAGAAATAGGCAGGATAATATTTAAATATGGATTAAGGAAAAATCCAATCGCCAGTTTGAGAATTGAGCATGACTGTCAAGATTGAAGAGGGTAATCGGATCTTTTAAAGGACATTGTATAAGGTTAATATTTCTGAGTAGCTTAAAAATACTAAAAAGAATTAGAACGGTATATAAAGACTGCAAAGTGTTTGCAAGATTTAATCTTGCATGTATATTCAAGTTTTTTTGTGTTGTGTTGCTTTAGTTTTGTGATCTATTCTATGGGTTAGGAATGCAAGCGATTTATAGACACTGTTAAAGACAGTCTTGCCCATTGTGCTTGTTACAAGGTTTGCTATGACATTTCATGACCGCTTTAGCATACTAGGTATGATACCACATTGGTCTTACCTGGTACAATATATTAGGTATGGAATACTAGGTTGGCCTAACTTGGCACAGGATATTAGGTAAAAAAAAGCTTGTACTAAAAGTATCTAGTAGGAATCTATATCAAGTAGGAAAGTCTGTGCCAGGTTGGTTGCATCAAGTATGGCAGGCATAAGGTACTATAATGTGATTGAAGTTTTCATAATACCAAGTTCATTAGCTTGGTTTTAATACATTTGAGTCATGCCTTTTTTCATACAAGGTTTAATTAGTCAAATTAAAATTACTCCAATCTAACCTCAAATATTTTCCACCTTAATACTGATTTCACCCTCTAAAATAGTCCTCTCCTAAACACTATAGCATCCTAATCATTTTTACAGTATTTGTTCTTCTGTTTCAACGATCTCTAGAATAGCTAATGGTTTAGGCTTTTAGCTATCTCTAAAAGAGCTAGTCATTTTGTATGAGTTGGCCAAATATGGCCTTTCCTCATGCTCTTTTGCTTAGGTTTCAGTTTTCTGAGGTGGTTCTCAACTTTCTTTTTACGGTTATTTACCTTTTTATACCCTATATTTTACAATATGGATATACTTCTGATTTTTTATCTCATCAAATATATACTTTAAAATTAGATTTAATGCAAAAATTTATATTTTTTTGCAATCAATCTTTAATTTTGACATGAGAAATTGTCAAAAATACCTTAAAATTAAAAAAAAGGATAACTTTAAAAATATAGAAAAACTTTATACTAAGGTTTCTACTTTCAAAAATGTATAAAATACTTTAAAAATTGGTATTTTGTATGTTGCTATTTTGGTTTTCTTCATAATTTTTTAAAAATTTCAATTTGTTTCTCTTTCATTTAAAGATAATTTCACCATTTTAAAGGTTAAAATCAACTATTGATTAAGGTAAAATATAAATTTTTGCATTAAATATTATCTGAATATATGCATTCGATGAGATCGAAAACTTAATAAATAGTTTTTTGATTAACCTAAAACAGAGGGTATAAAAAGAAAAATATCTTTCCATCTTTTTATAATGTTTGATTCTTGGTGAATGAAGTTTTCTTTTATAATAATAATAATAACATAGTAATAATAGGGGAGAACACAGTAAATGACTACATTAACACCATGATTAAATTTAGTAAATTAGAGATTTAGATAAATCCAAAATGTCAAATTTTGATAAATCTGACATTTATTCTAGACAGGTTTACTGTATGTCATATTCAATAAATTTAGGATTTGCCAAATTTGCTCCTATGAAACTCAATATATATACACACACATATATATATATATATATATGTATTATGAGCATTTATAATTTTTTTACTTTATAAACTCATTTTATATCGTTACAAATCTTCTTTTAAGATTAAAAAAAATTATATTTCATTTACAATTATAACAAATATACTATTTACCAATTTAAAAATTCAAAATTAGACCATTAGCTATAATTTTCAAATAAATTGCTCATTTTAATAAAGCAAATATGTCATTCGGGTGCAAATAAATATCACAACTATATAGGCCCATTTAGTAAAGTTTTAACTTTTGATCAATAGAAGAAAAGAACAACAACTATTGTTTTTTGCTAAGAATTGGAATCATATTTTTAAAAGATTTTAAATAAGTCGAAATGATATTAAAATTATTTAATAAGTAATAAAATGTTCTAATGAAGTTTACAATGTCTTAATTAAACTTTGGCATAAGTTTCAAAATTTATTAATAAGTAATTTTTTAGAATTCATATCTTGTAGCTTTAACTGAAAGCTTTTTTGGAGAAACAAAATACTTCTAACAGATTATTTAAATACTTGTTAAAAGTATTTTTTGGATTCAAAAATCTAAAAATGGTTTTTAAAAAACCTTCTCAAATAGTCCGATATAAGCTTAAACCTTCTCAACAACAGGGAGAGAAAAAAAAGACAGAGAAAAAGAAAAGAGCTTAAAAGTTATAAGTACTTGGGATATCTAATACACTATGCCACTTATCCTTTTAGCTATCAATTTTTTATTCTAAATATTCTCACCATGCTAATGGGGCTGGGCCTCCTGGCAATGATGATCACAACTTGTTGCTTGGGCTTACTATGGCTTTGCTCACATCCATTTGGGCACTTTCCAAGAATATCACAAAAATAGATTAACTCATGCAATAAAACAAAAATATTTGCAAGAAAATGTGACGTGATTTTGCGTCACTATATTTAAAGATACCTGAATTTACTCAAGATACTAAATTGACAACTACTGCCATACCGGCTGGAACCGACCACCATTTTGATACAAGTCTATGGGTGGTGACCGACTTGTAACCATCATGATACTGACCGGTAACTATTGATATTCACCAAATTTTCTTACTAGAATTCACAAAATTCACTAAAATCATAAAATATACCAAAAAAATAAAAATCTATGTGATAATATGAGTGGGTCTGTGCAGGAGTGGATCCAAGGGTAAGAAAATCCAAGCATTATCCTAGAGGTGTTCAGTATACCTTATGTAATGTCCGCAGAATTTATTAGTTCAAATCTAGAATTTGATTCAGATTTAAACAAATCTAGAATTTGATTCAGATTTAAACAGTAAATTTCTTTAATAATTCAAATTTTGTTAATTATGACATAATCTGAATTATTTGTGATAAATATAAGTGCAACTAAGAGGAGGGCAGAGAGAGAGAAGAAGAAAGAAAACAGAGACAAAGAGAGAAGAAAACCTGAGCTACTTGGAGGATATCTTAGTTGATACACTTTTTAAGCCACATGGCAGAATAATTGCAAAGATTTTCAAAAGTGTGGCATACCCCCTAATTATCCACACCATGCTCCAACATCCATCAGATTCCTTTTTGCCTTAATAGAACCAAGCCCGAGTTCTTAAAATTTGGCCAAAACTACATTACGATGCCCAATCAAATCCTAACCACTGATGAACATGAGTGAAAATATAATGCACAAAGTAATTCGAGCTTAGAAATTCGAAATGAATATGACACCTCTAGTTATTTTTAGGGTCGTTTTTTTAAAAAATAAATAAATAAATTTGTTGCAATTCTATCTGAGATAGTAGAGTAAGACACCAATTATAGGTTTCTTTCTTTATCATAAGACACCAAAGTTATAAGGATCTGCATATGGCCCATGCATGTGGCCCGCCAATTCTGGCAAGCCTAACAAAATTAATTTGGTCGGGACAAGTAAAGTTATAAATGTCCGCACATATGTTAGGCCAAATTTTTTTATTAGTGAGTAATAACTTTGGAAGATAATCAGAAGATAATGAAAGGGACACCAAAACTAGTGATGGCAACTTTGAGACTCGGATTTGAACAAAAGCGGGAATAAATCAGTTTCCTTTAAAAAAGATACTTTGGTGGTAGTAATCCAATGCAGTAGTACTGTTTAAAAACGACGTCCTTCCACGATGTAAAAAAACCTTTAAGAAAACGTATTTTGATACCACGATGGAAGTTTTCACTGGAAGTTTTCACAATATATTTTGACCGTCGTGAAAGTTTTCCACGACAGTCTAAAACCGTGATGAAAGATAATGTTTGTAGCGGTGGACCCTTTAGTTTCTCTTTAATATCATCAACAAACAACTTATTAGCTAGATTAGCATTTGCCATAGTCATTAAAAGTTATTCGATTCTATCCAGTATCTATCTCGTGTGTGACAAAGAGTTTACGCAGATTAATTTGCTGCAAACTGTTAGATAAATCGATGGTTAATTCAACAAAAGTCCACTTTCTAATGACGCTGACTATACGTGTATCTTCATCAAAAATAGTCTTGTTACATATAATAATGTTGGAATTCCTTGTTTAGTTTTTTTAGTACTTGATTAAGACAAGTGAATTAAAACCACTAACATAGTGCGTAATTTCATGCTTACAATTTGCAATTCCTAGCTACACGCTAGTCATTTAGGAATAGATAGAAACTTAGGTCCTACTTATTAGAATTTTAGAAATGTTTTCTGATGTCTTCTGATGATGTGTGACTTGGAAATAGTTTTGAAATCATGTTTGGTTCCATTAATTTTCACTAGAAATGAAAAAGAAGTAGAAAAATTGTTTTCATATTCTGTCTAGGGAAGGAAAAAGGCTCTAAAGTCGTGTTTCTTTTTCCGTTTTAATTTTTTAGAGCTTGAATATTCAATATATGTTTTCAAAAATATAATCAAACTCATATTCTTTTTTTTTTAACTCATAACAATCTCTCAAAAAAAAAAAAAAAACAAGCAAATGTAATTTAGGAACGGTTGAAACAACATTCTCAAAAAAAAAAAAAAAAAAAATTTCTATTTTCACACCCAAAACAACCATTTTGAAAACTTTCCAAGTTGCACATGGAACCATGTGTTTACGGATATAAAACATAATCACACAGTGACACATTCTCATATATATATATATATAAAATCATACAGTGACACATTCTCATATATATATATATATATATAGAGAGAGAGAGAGAGAGAGATCAAAAAGAGGCACAAGATGATGATAATCAAATTAAAGGCAACGACCACAGTTGAATTTGTCAAAAGACAGGGCATAAAAGTAAGAGAAATTACCAAAACATTGAAAACACTGAAAGTTCAAATACAAAGATACACTGTTGGTGACAACCTTCAAATAATGTTTAGCGTGGACAGTTGATTCCTCCTCATTCAACGGAGTTCAGTCCGGTTACAAGCACTCCTTTAGGCCTCTAAACCTATTGACAATGATAGAGTGGGCCATTTTGCATGGAGGACAGCTTTTCATGCTAAAAATGTGGTCAATATTTTACCCTTTTTTTAACTAATAACTACAACCCCAGCCTCTTTCATATTCAACCAACAGTGAACATGTTTCCCTTTTAAAATCTTGTGTATATATTCTTTAGACCAAGAAATCTTGTTGGCCCCTCCCAACAAACTAATTACTATCTTTACTATCTTTTGCCAAAAGATAATGTTTTTCCTCTACTCTGTCCACAGACTCATCATCAATCTGTCAAGACAATCCTCATTGGATTAGCTAAAGCAGGTTAAGACTGAATTATGGATTCTCTTTGTAATAATAATCCAGTCTTCAAGCACTTTAGAGAAATTTTCGTAAAAATGCCATGTTCTCTACGTAATACTAATCCGACACCTAGTCTTAATTTCATAATTCAAACTTCTTCTTTTGCTCTTTTTTTTTTAGTTTTAAAAAAGAGATTTGAACTTCAAACCTCACTCCTAACTCATACTTCATTGCATATTTGCATTCGTTTCTCTAATGTATTCTGCTCAAAATTGTCAACTAATTATTTGTTGGTCACATATGACACTAAAAATACAAAATGTAAGAAAAGTTGTGTAAGCAACCACAAGACAAATCAAAATAAATTATTCACAGGCCGTTAACATGTTCCATCATGAAGTAGACGCGAGTGTATCATAACTTATTCATCAAGAAGTGTTGTCAAGGCTTAGAAAAACCAAACCACCAAACTTGATAAAAAAGCAAAGGTTGCGAGTTTTAAGACCCTCAAAAAATTACTATAGCTTGATTTATTGGTAATTAGGAATTTTAGGTATTGGCAGAGAGAGAGAGAGACACAGAGAGAGAGAGAGAGAGAGAGAGAGAGAATACATTGTTAATTATTATCCGGCCGGTGAAAAAAAAAAAAAAGAATTAGATGCCAACTAAGTCAGGAGCCAATTCTACAGCTTGACTTCTGGGATATTTTGTTAATTTTGTCCTTTTTCTTCTTTCGTTCTAACATGCGGAGATGAGGAAGTTTCCGATCATCTCTTTTGATCGTCCCACTGTAATTCTGCACAACACCAAAAAGAGTAGGATAAATTTGGAGCTTTCACATCAGACTAACGAACAATAATAATTTGCTACAACTTACAGAAAAGCCAAAAAAAAAAAATTAAATGAGAAAATGACGACTGGCTTCACATGTATCTTTCACAATTAATATCATCAGTATCACAATTTCTTACCTCAACTTCGAATTTTTACGTCAATTACACATTACTTGTGAAAACAAAACTTTTGATTGGTTGAAATAAATTTGAACCAAGTTAACCCATAACATCCGATAAAATCAAGTTATTAATAAGCCAGTTGGACTGTTTTGGACTACAAGTACTAGTTTAGGCTAGATGTTCCTAAATTAAGAATCTTGAGACCATTTTAGTGAGTTGAATTTTAATTTATTTAAGTTAGAATTCCGGCCCTGCTATATTTTAAGCATAATAAAGTGTTAAGAAACGTGGAATCAAATTTAACACCTTTCAAAAAATCATCCCATGCAAAGCATGCTTGGAGCCGAGCCGGACGTGCCCAAGCATAAGAAGAGGCATGCGGCTATGCAGTAGGATAGAACCTACACGCGGGGAGCAGAAAAGCGAAGCGGCTGCATGTGGAGCACTACAAAAATCCGAGCGCGACGCAAACTGAAGTGCGCAGCCGCACATGTCCAATGTTTGACATGAGAAATAACGTGTTGTTTTTGGTTTGTTGCTTATTCTTGTTGAACTTATATATATATATATATATATATATATATATATATGTATATATATATATATGTGTACATATATATATAGATTGTGTTCTTTTTTTTTTTATAGAGTGTTTCTCACAAATTTAGAGAGAGGGGGGTTAGAGAAAAATTCTTGAGAGAAAGTGTAATTTTTCTCTTATAAAGTTTTTTATCGTCACAGTGAATTATTCAGTCGAATGTGAACCATCATAAATTTCATGTATTCTTATTTATTTTTTGTTCATATATATTTCGTTTTCGATAGAATTAAAGCTTTTAATTCACAACATAAAGTCATATATCGGTCTTAAGTACTGCCATCACTACAAAAAAACTAAACTTTTAGTCATAACAACTTTTTGAAAAATTTTTAGTCATAATAAAATATTGTGACTAATATGCATTTAGTTACAACTTTAATTTAAAGATTTTAACTACAAAATTTTTAGTCACACAAACATAATTTCAACACTCAGTTTTCAACACTCAGCCTATTTTATGATCCACAATTCCGACTAATGCCGGATAGCTATCCATGACTACGATCACACCCAACCCTCAGAGATTAATGAACAATATCTATTACCTGGGAGAGGAAAAGTGGGATGGAGGCAGAAAAGGAGGGACGAGATCCAAACCACGTTACAAAATAACAAAAAAGGGTCTAAACTTGTGCTGCCCATTTGTAATTTGAAAGGTCTTGTGAGGATTTAAATGTGTACGTGAAGTTCATCAATAATAATGGATCAAATTCCATTAATATAGGTTACATTTGATAAAAACCACTTTAATTTCTTGTCTTGATCATTTTTCATTTTAGATCACGTTTTACAAGTTTTGTTGTTGTTTTGATCTATTTACTCGGTCTTCAAAATTTGGGTTGTAAGAGATTGATAGATGTTGCCGTCAACATTTACACTTGCCTAGGATAGCTATAGGGATTGCTATATTTTATTGATCTCAAGTATACAAAACTGTAGAAAAAGTGAAATATCTATAAATTAATAAAATGAAACATCTATAAATGGCACATTTGTTTCTTAATTTAGGTGATTCCAAAATCACGAAACTTAAAATCTAATTGTTTTCCTAAATTTGAGAAATGAAAACAAATGATAGTTGTCACAGAATTCTCTTAGATTGGATCAAATGGCTAGGTCATCCATATGAGAACATACTAAGAATATCCCAAAATCAAGGAGCATGGTTGACAAATTGCATTGGACGTGAAAAAATTATGGACGTTTATATGTGATTTACACTCAACTGATTTAACCAGTTAGGTGATAAAAATTAAAATGTAATATAATATAACACTCGTGTGGATCACAACCCTTCACCATCACATGCATGTAATATAGGCCACGTACCCAGCTAGTGAAAGCAATATTTTGGAATATTATTAACAATATTAATTTTTTAACCTCTATTTCTGAAAGCTCTGCCGGTACCCTTCACATTTGAAGATTTAGTCTCAATGCAAGCCAGTTTGCCCCCTCACATAGTCAAAATGGTACATTTGAATTAGACCCCCAAATTATTTACAGTTGCATCTTCAAAACCGAAACCCAAAAAAACCTAAGAGTTTGTATGGTAAAAACTAATAGCCTATTTGGTTCATACGTTTGAATATAAATTCAAATTTTTATAGGAGAAAATACTGTGCTAAAAAGGTTGAATTATGATTCGAGCAAGATCCCTTCCTCACATAGATCTTCCTGGCTCTGAGAAAAGATTTTACCTTGGGTCAGAAATCTAGCGAGAGGCACGCCGATCTAGTGTGATGTCGCTAATGTCGAGCTGATCACATTTCAACAATACTGGCAAGAACGAGATAGAAGAAGGGGCGTTTAGGTTGTGTTGATTTGGTTATATTTGGAGGTTGGGTGTGTGTTTAGAATCACAACATCAAAAACCTTATTTAAGTCTTGTTTGGGAACAAAACTTAATTACAAGGATATTTCTGAAATTTAAATATTTTTCCCCAAATTTTTTATGGGTAGCAAGTCAAACATTAAAGCTAAAATTATGTAAATTTTTCAGGAAAAAAAAACGAGAGTAAATTTTTTAAATTATGTACTTTTTCCTTATCTACAAAATTGAACACGGTTTTGCAATAAAAATTAATTACTTATCCCAAAATTTTATTTCAACAATTAAAATACTACGAACATATTCTTGCTTATCGACTGACATGTTGAATATTTTACCAAAAAAAAAAAAAAAAAGGAAACCGGTATGTTGATAAGTATTAATTGAAATTTCATCACAACAGCAGAGTTGGAAGCCTGAATCTACACCAAAGTTGCACGAGATTACGCAGCAAAATTTCTAAAAGGGAAAGAAATTATTATAATATAGGAGGTGCAAGTAAAGAAAGCAACAAGCAATAGATATATATCGTGAACCGGTGCCTGTGCACTAAAGCTACGGCAAAGTTGCACGCTTTCGACCATAGTGGGCAATTAAAGAAAAGCGTTCAAACCTCCAAAATCCCCCCAACTAACTAAAATAAAACCCCTTTTCAACCAAAACAAAAAAGAGGTGGTCGGCTACTCTGGACAAGCGCAGCGATTGGTGGCCCATTATGGCGCACTGCCATTACTATAAAGAAAACATGTAAAAAATACATGTAAATATTATAATGTTCAATGTATATATAAACATATCTAGCACAAGCATTATATGTGTGGTACGTATAGTAGGAGTAGGAGGGTAGTTATCGGAGGATTAGTAGATGACTTAATTGGGTTGTTTTGTAAGAGGGATTAGAGAAGAAAATGGTCTTGATGAGAAACTCAAAATAGTTGGATTTAATCCATTGTAAACAAAATTATAGCATGGTTGGAAATATAATTCAAACTAATAAAAGCTAGTTCAAATTGGTTTTGTTACAATTTTTTCTTTCGTAGAATTTAAATTGTTATAGTGTTTTATATTCAAACTATTGATTCAAACTATATTCTAAACAAAAAATTAGTACCAAAAAAAAAAAAACTTATGACTTTCCTTGCTATATTTTTCTTCCCATATATTACGTCTAAATGTATGTCTTTCCTGTTTATTTGTTTTGTCTTCCTCTTGCCAAACACAGCCTAACTTTTTCCACATCAACAACGTTAGTGCGTTTTGGTATTTCTGTTAAGTTAAACATAATGTATGCAGATATTTATGTGTATGTACATACATATATATGTTTAGTAAGTAGTCCATTTAAGCAATGATTTATGCTTATAATGGTGCGTTTTGTACTGCTTAGTGTTAATATTAAGTGTAGCGCAAGCAGCTCTGGCACCTACTTGTGGCCTATAATTTGGCTTGCGATGTTGTGATAAAATATTTTCCGTTGACTATCACAATGGGGCCACAGCTGAACCATTGATCTGTGGATCCGCGCATTGTTGGCCGCAATTAAAAAAAAAAGCAGATTTGAAATGGAAGGCTTCACTTTGCTTTCCTATTACGCGCTCCCACTCAAGTCAAACCACCACCACCATATCTTTTGCAAAATTTTATAAAACTATATAAAACATTTGATTTTCATGAAGCATTATGGAGCAGCATAATATAAAAAAATGCTAGACCTATAGTATATAAATATAGCAATTATTACTTAAATAATGTGGAGCATATTCATTCAAAAAGAAAAATACGGAGTATATGGCAATTATTGAAAAAAAAAAAGACAACATTTTAATTTGTAGACTGGTAAAAAGCGATGATGTTCTTAAGTCATTCAAGATATTCATTGCTTTATATGAAACAATGCTAGGGTTCTCAAAACGCTATTTTAGTGTGACAAAATATTACATGGGCTACGTTGTTGATGTGGCAAGTCAAATTCACTTACCATAATATTACATGGGCTACGTTGTTGATGTGGCAAGTCAAATTCACTTACCATAGAAGGTCGTAGTCCAGTAGTTACGATGCCTTTGTAACACGTTTCTTTTTTGTCCATGTATATTTGAATCTTTTTGTCTTCGTAACACCCCGCTCGCTGTTGAAGTATTAGGTTGATGAGTGCGACTCGTGTGGGTCATCGAATGAGAGAAACTAGTATAAGGTTCTAACTGCTTCTTCAGTGCCCCTAGGACTGTTTAAAATGTCAAAAGGAATAACAGAATGAGACAGACCACCTCATTTCTTTTTTTCAAAAAGAAAAGTCACATTCACTTACTATATATATCAATATGACAACTAAATTACTAATTGAGATATCATAGTAATTATAGCTACTAATGGTGTCAATAGTAATATATGTCTAATTTAGCCTCAATATGTTACTCCTTGAAGGAAATAATTAGAAGCTAGACAGTTGCAATGTTAGAGACTAGTCTAAAGTTCCCATACTTTATAACATCATTAACATGTTTGAACAATTTAGATGACATACACCCTTAATTGTCGTTTACGGCACACAAAGAAAGGAGGGAATAACAAAACAAAAAAAAAAATTAAAAACAATAGACCCAGCTTGATTATTATTTCTCTTTTTTCTTTTCTTTTTTTTTTTTTTCCCTATACAGTATCACACCATGGTCCACTATAATCCCTTTACGCCCTGCATTTAGAAAAACGATAAAAATATACAAAAGTTGTATCAAACGACCATGGCACCCTTGTAATTAAGCGCAAAAATGAAGGACAAAAGAGTAATTAAACTCAAACACCTGCGCCTTCTTAAACCCCACAAACAAACCAAAAAACAGTATTAACTTACAACAGCGCCGATCCGAAAAAATCCTCACCAAAAGGGAGATTAAAGAGAAGGGAAAAAAAAAAAAAAAAGGATAGAAAAAGAGCAAAGCAAAACAAACAAAACAAGCACAAATGGAAAAAGCCCAACGCCTAACTCCTCGTCACTTCTTATCCTCGTTGCTCTTCTTCATAATCTTCTTCTTCAGCAAACCAATCGCAGCCGTAGGATACCCCGACCCGGAATCCAACACCAACAGCACGGATTTCATCCGTTCGAACTGCGCGGCAACCCTGTATCCGGACGTGTGCTACACCTCCCTCTCCCGGTACTCGGAGTCGGTGCAGCGGAACCCTGAGAAGCTGGCTCGCGTGGCCATCTCCGTCAGCCTCGCGAAGGCCAAGCATGTCGCCGCCTATGTTTCGAACCTCTCCCGCCAAGCCGACTACGGCGCCGACGCCCGCGCGGCCTCCGCCCTCCACGACTGCTTCTCGAACTTCGGCGACGCCGTCGACGAGATCCGCGGCTCGCTCAAACAGATGCGCAACCTCAACGTCGGCGGCGCAGGGGCCGGCGGCGGGGAGTCGTTCCGGTTCCAGATGAGCAACGTGCAGACGTGGATGAGCGCCGCCCTCACCGACCAGGAGACCTGTACGGACGGGTTCCAGGACGTCGCCGACGGGCCGGTCAAGAAGGACGTCTGCGACCGGACGAACGAGGTCAAGAAGCACACCAGCAATGCCCTCGCCCTCGTCAACAGCTACGCCGAGAAATCCGCCCGCTGATTTTCTTTCTCTCCTCCGTCCGATCAATATCATAATTTGTGATTTTTGTGATCATGATCGATCGAGTCGTTCATCAATTGGACAGGTATAGAGAGGTTGCGTTTCGTATGATAGCGTTGTCGTTTTATAAATGTTATTACATATAACGTATTTGTAGCCGTAACTTAAAGTATAGTTACTATAGTGAGAGAGAAGACAGAGTTCTGTTGTTTGTGTTTGTGGATGAGAGTTTCGTCTATGTGGTAATCAAATGAGTGACTATTTCTGTACATTACTTTGATCTTTAATGCATTTTGTTTTGTAAGCCTTTTGTCATTTCCTTCTTTGTAAACGAAGAAGACGAGATTGTAGTTTTTTCGGTAATTGAATCCGAGTTGACTCGGTTCAACCATGAGTTAAACATACCGAGTTCCAAGTGGGTCTCTCTTTTGTCTGTTCTCTTTCCTCTTCTCTTTTTTTTTTTTTGGTAAGAGGGTCTCTCTTTCTCTCTCTTTTTAAGTATAGTTTCTTGATTTTTTTTATTTTTTATTTTCTTTTCTAGTGCTTGTGCGTAAGATTTTACAAACTTGCCATGTGAGCAAAGCAATATGTTTGTACATGCCCAATCATAGACTAGTTTTCTTCATACACAAAATAAAACAAGAAGCATAAAAGTAGTTTTCCGAAATTTCCTTGGTCACAAGAAATTTTCCACATTCATAAATATATGCATATTGTACCACGTTGGCGTGGCTCATAGAGCTCAAAAGTACTTAATTTCTTTACCTTTTGGAGAGGCATAGAACTTTTTTTTTTTTTTTTTTATCCCTTGTAACAAATTGAAATCTATCGGAAAAGTTAGTGTTTGTTTTGAGTGAAATAGACATAAGCATATAGTCGTGTAAGAAGTTTTTGGATGATCTTCTTATAAATTATATACCTTTTAGCAAAAAAGAAGGAAAGATGTAGGACGCTTGTCCACCTTGAGAATTGAGATTAACATGGAGAAAACTACATGAAATGTCCCGCAAATGACATCATTTATTAAAATTATCCTTTTTTTTTTTTTTTTTAAAACTGACACTTTTATGATTTTTTTTAATTCTAATTATACATTTATTATCTTGCCCATTATAATTTACTATTAAGAATTAAACCTTAATTTTCTCTCTGTATCTGGTTCTCTCTCTTGTCTTTCGTAGCCCAACAGCCTCTTTCTCTTCCTCCCTTTCTTTCTTTTAGGTTTTATTGCCCTCTCTCTCCTCTCTTTCTTTGAGTCTTGATATTCTCTCTCGTCTCTCTCTCTTCTCTTTAGCTCTGCCTCCATCGCTCTCTCTCTCCTCCTGATCATCATTATTTTCGTCGAATCATCGCTGATCTAAATTGCTCTATGAACTCCACTACGACAACCATAGATCTTGCAACGACGTCGAAGTTGAGGTTAGATCTCCACTTTGTCAACATCGCGATCTTGACTTTGCTAGATTTACGATTTGACCGTTGATGTTGGGGCTAGATCTTGACTTCAACGACTATGGAGCTTGATTCCTATCAGCCATGGAGTCCCCAATCCGAGAAGTCGCGATCTACTCTTGCCGATTGCAACGTTGGTTTGCTACCTTTTCACCCAATGGTGCTCCTACACTCCATCTCCAATCCCATTTCGTCATTGACAAAGCCGCTCTCGAGGATGTCATCGAGCACTAATGAGTTTGACAAATTGAATGACAGATACTAGTATTTTTTTTCTTTTTTGATTTTTTTCTTTAATATATAACAGTAAGATTCTCTAAATTCTTTTTTTTTAGATTTTATTTTTTTGTTTACTTTGGTTTTTTAAATCATAGATCAGTGAGTGTGTCTTGATTTTCAATAGTTCTGTTTAGATTAAGAATTCATAGAAGAAAAAAAAGGAGAAGATTTGCTTAATAAGCATTACAATTTATCTAAATTCTAACTCAATTTTTTTTCCAAATATATATGCATACATACACATATATTATTTAGGTCTTGTTTATTGTTTTTGTGATTTTTTTGTGCACTTTTGCGATTTCATTATGTCGGATACAATGGCGATGCCGTCGGTCTTGGTGGTTATCAGTCGGTAATCACGATGGTATTTACCGGTCGGTAATTATGGTGGAATCTACAATAGATACCGATCAATATATGACAGTTCTGTAATTTTTTGGATGGAGTCTAGCATGTTCTGACGATTCCGGGATGGAATATGACGGTTCTGGCGATTTTTAGACATAATTTGGCAGGTTCAATGTGGGAACTCGACGGCTTCCAAGATAAAATCTAGCAGGTTCTATTACGCTCCAGCACCTTGCATCAGCAATCGAAGACGGTTGGTGCTTCTTTATTTTAAAAAAAGATGTTGGAATCTAGTAAGCTCTAAGTTAGAACCTGGTCGGTTACAACTTGGCACTTGCATTGGCAACTAAGACAGTTGGCGCTTCTTTGTTTTAAAAAAATATTGGAATATAATAGGCTTCAAATTGGAACCTGATAGGTTATAATCGACACCTTACTCCGACATTAAGGCGAGTTCCTGTAGGTTCCATGACAGAATCTGGTGGGTTCCGAGACGGAACTTAACATGTTTAATTTCAGGAGGAAGGGTAGTTTGGTCATTTAATAAATCACCAATATTTATTAAAGGGGTAGTTTTGATAACTAGTTTGTTGGAGAGCATTTTTAAATAAGGTAGTGCATTTAGTGGGTATTTTGGTAACATGCTGATTAATATGTGTCACCTATGTACATATGACAATAATTGTATAGATACATGTCTATTTGTTTTTGTTGATATGATAACGGACATGATTGCTAAGACTCATAGTTTTTATTGTCTCTCTCCAGTTTGTTTGTTTGTGTATTATTATTTTTTTTAGTGCTAGTCTTATTGATACTACTTCTATTTTACTCTGGCTTTTTTTTTTATTTAATTAGTAATTTATATTTGGTGATGCACGAGTACTCCAGATACTCTTCCCACAAAGGCTTGATTATTAACTTCTAAATGAAGATCAGGATTCAGATTAAACAAAAATGAAGATCATGATGTGTGGGAAAAATAAAAACTTGAATTTGTAAATATGCTGCTTCTTGTTTATTCAACCCAAAAGTTGTTTTTAGACCTATATGGGTAGACGAATTATTTAGACTTTTGGCTTTAATTTATAAGTAATTTTAAAACAAACTACCTCTTTGAGGCTTATGAAAAAAATATTTATGACAAACTTTTTTATTTATCTTTTTAACTTTACTAGTCGAGAAGCATGCACTCTGAGCATGCGTATTAAGTATGTTACTAAAAAATAAAAAGAGAAAAAAAAACTAGAAAGTAAAAAAGAAAAATGTTTCAGAAGAGAAAAAGGAAAAAAAAATGTTTTGGAAGGCTGAAGGAGAAAAAACAACGGTTTCAAAAAGCAAAAAAAATGCTTTGATTCGGCAAAAAAAACATTTCGCTTGAAAAAAAAAAGTTTTTTTTAAAAAAAGACAAAATGTTTCGATTTTTTTGCGCCTTGAAAGCTCTTTATATTTACGTTATAGATATTCATAAATAACATATTGCCAATTCCATTATATTTCATTACTTTTTAGAGTAAATTGTCCCGATCATCCCGATCACCAGTGCATCTCCTCCTCCTCCTCTTCTTCTTCTCAAACCTCGTTGTGCACCCCGCCATCACACCCCGGCGCCTCT
Source organism: Artocarpus hirsutus (assembly GCA_946598075.1). Taxonomy (NCBI): domain Eukaryota; kingdom Viridiplantae; phylum Streptophyta; class Magnoliopsida; order Rosales; family Moraceae; genus Artocarpus; species Artocarpus hirsutus. The sequence goes on along the minus strand of CAMOHE010046501.1, from coordinate 28,351 downwards.
CTGCCTCAGATCTTCTTCTCAAACCTTGTTGTTCACCCCGCCATCATTGTCTGGCACCTCCCTGCCTCAAATCCCCTTCTTCCACCGTGAGTTCAAGGTCCCCATCGCAGGCAAAGGAAGCAGGCTTGCATGCTAATCCGAACATCTTGATCATGGAGTCCAGCGATCTCCATCAGATCCATAAACGTCGATCTTGTTGCTGAAGCAGTGGTGGCACTTGAAAAGGGTGGGGCTTAACTGATGGAGTTTTTAACTAGTTTTTCTTATTTGGCTTTGATTTTGTTTTATTTTTTTGGGTCTAAGTATTGATCTTTCTATTTTCCCTTCGATGCTTTTTTTTTTTTTAAAAATTTTTGCTCCTGAGTCTAAATTTGTTGAATTGGATTTGGGCTAGGTTGATCAGATCGGTAGCAGTTGTGATGGAGGGCTCGCAGAGGGGTGGCTGTGATGGAGGAGACCTGACGGGTTTAGAGCTTTCGATTTAAGCGGAGGCAACGGTCGGGTTCCTTTGCCATGGTGAGGCACGACAAAAGGGTGGGGTTCTTGGCAAGTTTGGGTTTGCTGAGGGGGTTGGTTGGGACGACGGAGTGGGAAAGCTCTGCTGTTCTGGGTTCGGTGAAGGGGACAATCGAGATGGAGGGTTGGGGGAGCTCGGCTTGTTACAGTTTGGTGAGGAGGGAGGCTGTAGATTTGGGTTTGGCTGGCCAGAGTTGAGGAAGATGAAATTTTTTTTTGAAAAAATAACAATGCATGTCTTAATTATTGTTATGAAATTAAAATTTAATATATCTTAAAAATATCTTTAATAATATAGTAATTATTTTAATGATATTATATATAGTACTATATAATTATATATAAATAATTTTAATGAAATTACATATAAATAATTTTAATGATATCATTAAGAGACATTTGTAAAATTTTTACAAATTAAAGTTATATTTTAATTCAATAAATATAATTGGATCAATTGTCTCATTAACCTATTTTCTTTTTTATTGTCTCATTAACTCATTTTTTTTCTTTATCTTTTTTCTTGTTTTGTTTTTATTAAATAGTAATTGATTTAATTAGGGATGTTTTGTACTTTTTTCAAATCAATAATGATCATGTAACTTGCATGTGATTGATAAAAATGAGAAAATAAACTGTCGCTAATTAATTTAATCCTTTTACTTTTTTTTGAGTTTGAGATCGTTTCAGTTAAAAAAATCATCACTATTCGAGTCATTTTTAAATAGATTGGTCAAGAGCCACTATCGTAATTTGCTCTACTTTTTATAAAAATAATTTTTTTTTATTTATTTAATTAAATAAATTTAAAAGCTCTTTTAAAATTAAAAAATATTTATTTATACACCGTCTAAACACTAATTAAAAAATTTTAACTTTTATATATATATATATATTTGTCTATTGCTTAAAAGCAAGCCCTTAATTGACGTATCACGCTGTCAACTTTGGGGGGATTCACTATGCATAAAGTGCACTAGTAATAATTTCCAAAATCGATTAACACAAAACGATGACTAAGCGGATTTTGCATGCTTTTTATCTTAAACCTGTGTACCAGCCGCTACAATAGTTTTAATCTGTGCCGAAGCCAAAACACAATGATTAGTGAGAAACATATTTTAACTTGTAATTAAGTACGGTCACCTGGTGTATACTAGTAGTCATACTCATTTTGCAAGTATAAATAAAAAAGTTTAGCCTTCGATAACGATTCTCAGTAAGTAATTTCATTAATAATTTCGAGAAGTTGTTTTGTTTGTACTATAAATTAAATATTACTTGAAAAGTAAGTTTAGTAAATATTTAAAATGGGTTAAATAAACAAAATAGCCAAATTGGAGAGAAACACTCCATGACCAAATATCCCGTAAGTAATATAATAACTATCATAATCAATCTTAGCTTTTTTTTTTTTTTTTTTTTTTTTTTGAGAATTCGATCTTTATATTTTTAAACTTTAGCTTTTAGACAAGCAAATGACCAAAAGTATGTGTTGTTTAAGGGAAAGCTATATGAATGAAATCAATGCAATATATTCAGTCTGCAACTGAAATATATTTTAACCACGTAATCTCATTTCTCCACTTACATCTGTCTCTCATGCCCCTCAAAGCTATGTAATACTAACATGTGACAAAGAGCATCTTTTTTTTGTATATATTGATGTTGATTATGTTTTTCGCAATTATGTCATATAAAAGGAGCAATAATGACAATCAAATAGTTGCCCAAAACATAATATTGATATTGACTGGCAATGTTTTTGTCATCATCCTTGACAAGACAACTAGTGACATAATTTAATCGCACGGCCTAGGATTTTTTTCGATCTAGGCTGATATTCAAATGAATGATGTCCCATTTCCTTGAATTATTATGTTTTTTCAGATACCTTTTTCCTCCCCAAGGCAATTAAAACAGGGAATATATTCGTGGAGAAATTAAGAAGTAAAATCATAGAAATGCGCATTTACCTACTTTGGAAATGCTTTTGAACCCTTTTCAAAAAATTAAAAAAGAAAGAAAGAAAGAAAGAAATAAGAAATGCTTTCACACCAATTAATCATAGTTTATTTGACTAATAAAGATATAATTTAACAATTTATTGTAGGGCCTGTTTATAGCATGCGCTTTTAGCCGGTAGAAGAAAAAAAACACAAGTTATGGTTTTTGAGTAATTGTTTGAACCATATTTAAAAAAGCTAAATAGATCAAAAGATAAAATAATTAAAATATTTTATGGTTTTGACCTATTTAAGCTTTTTTAAATATAGTTTTAAATACTTACCAACAAACTATAATTTTTTACTAGAAGCATTTTTGAAGAGTCAAAACAATACTTTTGACAATTAAAATATAAAACTTTTTCAGAAATAATTTTTGAACTCAAAAAACTGAAAATGTCTTTTAAGAAGCTCTTTAAAACATACTCATTTTCTCAATCCAGCAATATTAAGAACGATATATACCAGTTATAATTAATTAGTACTTTTTTTTGCTAAACATTTAATTTAGATGTTTCCAAGAAATATTTTAGAACTACTCAAACCTAGTGACATAAAATTTATTTT
>CAMOHE010046501.1:0-14470 GCA_946598075.1 Artocarpus hirsutus | reverse complement strand
TTTTTTTTTCTTTTAATTTTTGTGGTTGAATTTTTTTGCTGTAAACAATTTGGAAAAAAAATTTCTAAATTGTAGATTTGTAAAATCTTGGTTTTTTCATTTTTAGCTTGATATGCTCTTTTTTTGTTTTTGTTTTTTTTTTTGTTTTACTATGGAACCTGATAGGTTTTGTGATGAAATCTAGTAGGTTCCGGCTAGTTCTAGAAAGGAATTTGGTGGATTTTGGATGGAATCTGGCGAGTTCCATGTTTGAATATAAGGGGTTTTCGAATGGAATTTAGCAGGTTTCGAAACAGAACTTGACAAGTTCAATTACACTCTAGCACCTAGCATTGGTGATCGGAGGCGGTAACGCATTTCTTTGTTTCAAGAAATATATTGGAATTTGGTAGGTTCTACTTTAGAACCTACCAGGCTAAAATCTGACATTTGCGTCGGCAACCGGAGGTAGTTAGCGCTTTTTTATTTCAAAGAAAATATGTTAGAATCTGGTTTATAACCTATCAGGTTACAATTTGGCACCTATACTAGCGACCAAATATAGTTGGCGCTTCTTTGTTTCAAAGAAAATATGTTAGAATATGATAGGTTCCAACTTTAGAACCTAGCGGATTATAATTTGCTATCCCACACCAGCAATCGGAGGAGGGTTTTACGATAGAACCTGGCGGGCCCTAGGACGAAACTTGGCAGGTTCTATTTCGGCATCTTGCATGAGTAATTAAGAGGAAGGGTAACTTGTTCTTTTAATAAATCTCTAATTTTTAATAAAGGAGCAATTTTAATAAGTGGTTTGTTAGAGGGCATTTTTAATAAGGTGGTGTATTTGGGGTAGTCTTGTAAGTTATACTAAGACTAAATAACAAAAGAGGCAACAAAATTTTAAGTGCTTAAATTTACCTATAAATTCAAAATAAAATAAACAATTATACTAAAACTTAAATAAGAAAGATTAATTCTTAAATATATATTTTTTTGCACAAAGAAATTTAATCCAACAAAAGGATTTATTGTAATTTGAAAAAGAAGGCTTGAAGAATATAAAAGGGAAAAAAAATACTAAAGCAAAGGAAAAAAATCTTTGAATTTATGCATGTATATTAAAGTTTTGGATACTAATATACGTTAAAAGTCAACAAAACATGGTATTTTTTTTTAAAAAATTTGATCCAATGTTTGTCATTTTCAAGACTTAAACTTAGGTTTTTCTTTCAATCTACCCTTCCTTTATAAAAACAAGTGATAAATTTGTATTATAAAAAAATTGTGAACACAAACAAAAACATATAGGCTTTGTTTGATATTGTTTTGAGAGTTTTTAGAAATTTTTTTGTACTTTTTTGAGACAAAAATTTTAAAAACATTTTTAGCACAATTTCCAAAAAATTTTCATTTTTCAAAACAAAACTATTTTCATCTATTTTGAAAACACTACCAAACGGTTTCATAAACATTGTGACATGTCACTTATTATTATCTAGCTTTCGACGAAATCTCCAGTTGGGCTTAGGCTGGATTGGTTCCTTGTCAACAAAAGGAGCTACACATAAATCATTTGAAAACTATGAAGGGGAATGAGGAAAATAATAAATTTAATGTGTGAAATAAAAATTAATATCATATTTTTTAGGTAGGAAAAATTGATTAATTCTTTTGAAATTTTAGAAATACACCTCCACAGCAAAATCTTCAAATCCTTCCCTGCCATTGGATCTCTAATCCTGTCAGAATTAGCTTCCATGACGTTGCTGTCGCCAGTGTCATATCAATCGTCAACGCCTGTTGCTTGATGTGCGAAACCTGTCTGGAGGAAATAGAGTCCTTATGACCCTAATTCATCATCTTCTTCATGCACCTTCATCTTCGTCGCATGAGATCCAAACAGAGGCGTCATTGCAAAGGACAGAGTTGGCCCAGACAGAGGTGTTGTCGTAGAGGATAACCTGGCCAGAGATGATGTTGGGCATGAAATAGGCATCAACAACCACCTTTGCTAGAGATGCTCAATGATCATTGTAGATAGCGTTGTCTTAGTACCTCACCATCCACAAACTCATCGTCGCCCTTGCCATGTCATTGTCAAAGAGAAAGGGAGGGAGGGAGGAAGGGAGGAGAGAGATAAAGTTAGGGCTAAGACTAGGGGTTAAAGTTTTCTAATTTGGGGCTTAGAGTTAAAGAAATTTATGACTGATTGAACTTAGGGTAAAATTGGAAAACCATATACCTAAAACTTAAAAAAATACTATTAATTAACAAGTTAATTAATTATGTTATTTACTTTTTTAATTTTAAAATTTTGTTATTTCACACAATTTCTCAAATATGAATTCTATGGCATTGTTTTTCAATTTTACTATTTTTACAAAAAAATTTAAAAACTTTTATTTTCAAAGAATATAAAAAGTTAATTAAATTGACTTTTTTTTTAGGGCACGGGGGCCGGGGGTTGGTTAAAATTACATCAACATCACTTGAGTTTTACCAAAATTATAGTGACACCTCCTTGACTAAAGTTAATTATAAAAAGACCCTCTAAACTTGACTCTATTAAGTTTTGATACAAAATGATAAAAATAAGACGACTAAATAAATTAATAAAACAAGAACAAAAACAAAACAAAAAATTTTCAAAGACCTACCCCATCCAAATAGGCCCCCCTACCCAGCCTCTTGTCAGCCACCTTCCACTGGCCACCACCATTGGCCCACCTTTCGTGTCGTACAACCCCCTAATGGCCACCCTAAAGCCCACCTCGTCATGTCCCCCACCCTATCGCAACCCCTGGCCCCACTCAGTCGTTGTCGCCGCCCACCCATGTCCCTACCTAGTGTGCTTCTTGAATCACGACCCTATCGCACCCCAGCCACCTACTCACCCTGTGGGCTCTCCCTTCCAGCTCGTCACCTAGCCACCCCTTCACCTTGTCGCCCCAGCCAAACAATCCCCTTCTCCATCAGCCATTCTAGTTCATCACCACCTTCTCCATCGCACATTGGTTGCCCCCATCGCCTACTAATTGAGAGAGAAAGAGAGAGATTGGAGAAAGAGAGAAAGAGAAGAGAACAAATAGAGAGATAGAAAGAAAGAGGGAGAGAGAGATAGAGTTGTAATTAGTTTTTTTTAATATTTGTTGATTTTGTTTTAATACTTCTAAAATTTTATATTTGTCTTTTTTTTTCTAAAAAAATTACGTTTTTTATTTTTTTTATTTTTGATAATATTGTTATAATTTTTAAACTTTTATCAAAACAAGAGCATTTAGATAATAATTAATTAATTTAGTAAGATCTAGTTAAGTCTTGAATTACTTAAACTCATTTTTATGTTAATTAATTTATATCATTGTTGACATGTTACAAATATAAATTGTTCAAAAATTATGCTTCGTTTGGAACGCACGTTAGAAAAACAAGTTCAATTTGCTATAGTATAAAGCTCTCATATACTATAATAGTTTGCTATAGTGTAAAGCTCATATATGCTTCAAGTTTTAACTGATTTCCTATATGAACCTTTAATTAGTTTAGTAAGATTTAGTTTTAGATATGTTTTTATGTTGTGTCTTATATTGGTAGATGAAGAACAACAATATCATTTTAAATGTTACAGATCTAAATTTTTTTAAAAGAGACTAATATTTTCTACTATTAGAGTGAAATTTATGGTTATAGTGAGTTTAAAATTATATCTCATTTTCTTTAATGTCAAAAGCGGTAAAAATGTCATTTACAGTTGCAAAAATAGCTAAAAATATTTTTTGACGGATGTAGGGGTAATTTTGGCATTTCAAACAAAAGTTATTTTCAACTTACTATAATGCCCAATGAACTCACAATTAGCCAGTAATAAGCATATTGCATATCTATGCATTTAACAAATACACACGATTGAATTTCAAGCATATAAAAAGTATATCTTACGAGCATGAGTGCTCATTATTTATATGATTAAATCATACATAAAGATGCTTATATTAAATAAATATGACATTCAATTATTAATATATGATCTAACATGTTTTAAAAAGGTTCTAGTTGCAGTAAAAAGCTTAGTTTCTCGATAAAGAAGATTGATAAGCTAAATAGTTACGAATTGATTGAAAAGTGTTTTTCCATTTCAAATACATTCTAAAGTAAATTTTTTTCCCATTTATATATTTGAAATAAATAAATTTGATTGGAATTGAAAGTATACAAAATGGTGCAATTTGATTGGTTTGTTAACTAGGTTATAGCAAATTGAATTGCTTTTGCTTGTACTAGGTCTAAGTAACTAGCTTTTACTTCAATTCCCTTACTTAGCACTTTTTCCACATGTCAAACCCAATAAAAAGAGGGCAAAAGTCCCCAAGCATGCTCCTTTTTTCTCTTACCCGATTTAGACCTAGTTAAATGAATTAGAATGTTCATTTTTGCATCTTTCTTTTGCAAGCAATCTAAAAATGTCCATCACTCTTCCCACTTCTTTCTCTCTATTTCCCATATCTTAAAGCTCATGAAAACATAAATAAGACTATAGAAATTCAAGTTACATAAACCAGCCCCAAGTTTTTCCATTTTAAGCTTGAAAATCAAGAGTTTTGACCTCCAATAGAGCCCTAACTTCAAGAGCTACAAGGTAACATCTATATTTATGTTTCTTATGATGAAATGAAGTTATTTTCCATTATATATGGTTATAGATGTAGAAAAAATAAGCTAGGACCAATTTGAACTCAAACTAAGCTAGTTAAGTTAGTTTCTTTGTACAATTGGAAATCTTGTGGAATTTGATTATTTCCTTTATTTCTATTGATCTTTAGTGTTTATTAAGTGATTTTGAATGCTTGTAGATAGGTGGGAATTAGTTAGAATATTATTTCTAAATTTATAGAAAGAAAATGCAAAACTAGGTTAAGTGGAATATCAAATTTACACCATGCTTGATTCTCATGTCTTAGGTTGTATGTATAAGACTATATACTTCCTTTAATGATATTTAATGTTTGGAAATGTTAATTATTTATTGAAGACTTGACTTTGGCTAAAAAAAGTGTGTTTGACATGATATAATTTGTAGTAGGAATAAGCTAAAATGAATGTTTGTTGAAATGATTGAACATTTAATTCCATGCTTGATCATAATTTAAGTAATATAGCATGTTCCTTGGCCAAATGTGTACATTGTAACATTTTAATGCTCAGCCCATTTTGTGTTTGAATTAATGCAAAACCATTGAAATATGAACTTATAACATGATCCAATTAGTTTGTTTATTGAGGAATTGAATGGTATCCATACTTATGATTTTAGGCCTTTTAGCACATTTTATCTTCTAAGAGGACTGATCTTTTCACTCAACACAAATTGGACTCAAAGTAAGTAGAAACTAGTTTTTATTGCATCACGAGAACTATGCCATCTTATGTTTTAAGGTGTATCGATTGGATTGTTGTTATTTGGGAATGATATAGATTATTGAAATGCATTCATAATTCATGACGTTTACATTAAGATATGTGATATGATTTAAAAGGGAATGAGGTTTTTAACTAAAATGGGGATATGGTGCTTAGTTGGTGGTTGGGTAGACACGGGATGTGGGTGGGACCAACGGACCCAACAAAGGGTAATAAATATTTTGAGGTTGAAAAACCAAGGTAGGAAAAGCCACAAAGACTGAGATTGAATACGACAAATACTTGAGGTCTAAAGGCCAAGATGGAAACCCCATATTATTATTGTCACATTGGCCAAAATGATGAACAGGTTCCAAAAACTACGGCCTATTATTACCAGTTAAGTATCACACTCTAAGGGTACCCAAAAGAAGAAAAATTGTTGAAAGAAAACTGATAAAAGAAAATGTCTGATTGCATTCTCATTAAATGTTTATGTTTATGTATTAGTTTATGCTTATTGAGCTTTTAGCTCATTATAGTTCTTATGATGCAGATGAGGGTGTAAAAGGTCAGGGGTTGACTCGGTATCCAGAGCTGTCGGACAGAGATTTGTTCATATGCTATGTTTTAGATTAGCTTTTGAAGCTTATTTTGAAACTCTATTTTGTCAAACTTAGCAACTCTGTTATAGTTTTGTAAATAGATATGTTACTAACTCTGGATGTGACAGTATATTGGACATCTTATTTTGAAATATTGTATATGTTGTAAATAAAGAAATGAGTGAAACAACAATTTCAAAACTTTTCTATAGTGTACTAAATATTTTAAGTAAACCATAACATTTATAATGTAAAATGAAAGGTTAATACTCTTTATCCTAACTAAATAGGCTTTCTATGAGCTTATTAGTTAGCTTGAGGAGTATTACACTTATGGTCAACCCTCATAGAAGGGTCTCTCTTTAATTATTTATTTATTTTATAAAGTCAAGAATGTCGGTGTAATTTGTTTTAGTTGGGAGGAGGGGTGGGTTGGGGTTTGTGAAGCATAAATGGACTTTTTTTAGTTTATTTTATAAAGTCAAGAATGTCGGTGTAATTTGTTTTAGTTGGAAGGAGGGGTGGGTTGGGGTTTATGAAGCATAAATGGACTTTTTTTAGTTGAAAGAATCATAAACTAATGAACTTGCGATCAACAAGAATCACAGGAATCATCGTTGTCTTGAGAATTGGAGAGCCTTAGGAACCATAGAGGTGTCTTCACGCAAGTAAATCACTATTATTAATTATGACTACATGAACGAAGAAAATAATAAAGACACAAAAAGTGGACCAAAAAAAAACCTTATAATTGTGCCAATAATTTTTTCTTTTTTCTTTTTTCTTTTTTTTTTTTGACAATTGCAATTATCCTATGATTGTCCACCAGTGTCGCAATTCATATGGCCCATTTCTCGTTATATATATATATATATATATATATATATATATATATATTCTACTTAAGAAATTTTTTGGATTAAGATGTTAAAAATTATATGGACATGCGTTTCGTTGTCACAAAATAGTAACATAAAGAAAGAAAATGAAATCCAAGACAAATCAAGCAAGCAAAACCACAAAATATGGAGGCCAGCGTAGGCCATTAAGAGGGTAAACGAAAACGCCGAGGTCTGCTTGGAGGCTACTGCTCGGAATAATCAGTTGCTTTCAGTACTAATCAGTTGAATAATCTGCCGTCTACATTTTGCAAGCAACGGTGTTACTTTTCCTGAAAATTTGACTTAAGCAACAAGAAAATTATGTTTAGAAAGTCAGATTGACATTAACATTTTAAGCTTTTATGCCCTCGAATTAAGAGTCCATTTGTGTGAATGCATTGAGGACGTCTTTTATTGGCACCTAGCTAGGTGGGCGGGGCGAATTATATGTTATGATGGTATGGATTCTTACGAACTCATTTTAATACAATGTTAAATTGATTTTATGAATGAAAATTTTAACATTTAAATAAGATAGTCATTCTCCAATGATGAATTATTTTTGTGCTAAATTTAACCCAAGTTATAGCAAGTGTGAGATTGATTGTTTGCTTAGTTGAGCTTTTTTATTTACTAGTTATGATAAAAATAAGTTCATCTCTTAAAAAGGAGTAAGAAATTCATTTTTACAAGTTGCAAAGTTTAAAGTTTATGAAAAAAAACATATAATATTACCATGTAAAATATTTCTTTTTTATGCTTGTAATTTACCAAAAATCGTATTAACATTGATATTTAAACAGAAGATGACTTAAGACTGAATATGTTTAACTCTCAAAATATATAAATTATTTCAAAAATATTCATGACTAAAAAATTTCCTAAGTAAAAGTTTTAATTATAATAAAAATTAAACTAAAAATTAAGGCTAAATATATATTATTTTGTCGTGGTTAAAAGTTTAATTTTTTTTGTGCCCACCAACTTTCGTCCTTTTTTCCCCCTCGTTGTCAGGTACATCAATTTATCTTCCATCTGTCGGTTATGATGCTACTCACGTTATGTTACGTTGTTTCTTTTATAATTATAAATAATGGAATGACATGACGGACTTGTTTTAACTAATACATGTGTGTACATATATATATATATATATAGAGGGTTAATTACATTATTATGTATATTTTAACTATTTTTATATTTTTTTTATTTTTAAAAATTATAAAAGCATTTTTGTATTTAAAAATTTTGTTTTAATTTTATCCCTATATATATATATATAATTAAGAAAAATAACATAATTATTTTTAAACAATTATGAAAAATATCTTATGGATTAAAAAACATAAAAACCTCTAAAAGAAAACATCAAATTAAAAAAAATCTTAAGTGTTATGGCTTTTTTGAATGTTAGAATATTTTTCAAAAATTTTTCTTGCAAAGAAAAATATATTTTAAAAACAAATTTAGTCTAACTAAGTGAATCTTTGTTTTATCTCTATTTTTTTTGTCCAAAAAGTCTACAAGGGATAAAATTGAAATAAGTTTTTCATATTCAAAAGATACCTTTATAGTTTCTTAAAATAGAGAAATAAACAAAGAAATAATTAAAACTAGAATGTATAATTTTATAATTAACCCTAAATTATATATTATGTAGGTCAGCAAAAGTTCTCAGTCAACACTTTTACAATTAGTTAATTTGTAGTAATTATGATTGCATATTATCTTGATCTTCTGATATAAGGTGTTTGGGAACTGTTTAAATTAATAGTTTAAACTTAAATAGTGTAAAATTTTAACACATTACAATATAAAATAAAAATAAGCTACAGTATAAAACTCTTATATATTATAACGTTTTGATCTAAAATAGTTTAAACTATTGATTTAAACTAATGTTGTCAAATAGAAATAGATTAAGCTAGCAGTAAAATGAACAAGTTATGTTATCTCGATTTGAATATCTTTCTTTACTACAAGTTTTCATGTTTTTAGTTTTTTTTTTAAATCGATTTTCCATGTGTATAAAGGATAGATTATCAATTATTTTTTTGATGAGTAAAGATGATCAAATAATTAAGCACCTGATTATAAATTTCTGTGCTCGTCAATCGTCATTTGCACAGACTTTTAACAATAAAAGAGCCGCAATTTTCTTTTACTAGGTTGATTTTTTTTAAAAAATCTTTTAACAACTAAAACCAAGCCTCCCTCCTGGTATCTTAGTTAGAACTAATCAACAAATAATGTAAAGCTCTCGGTATTTATAATAAAAAAGTAAGAAGTTTTTATAATGTAAAGCTTTTACATGCTACAGTTTTCAAATGAATATATTCAGTTTCAACAATTCTCCTAAATATCATTTAACACTTTATGTGACTAATTTTTAGTGGCTCAAGATGAGCGGTTTTTTATTTTTTCCTCTCCTAGCACAAGCATTAATAGTGCGTTTGAGAACCCCATTTTAACTACATAGTTGGAACTATTATAATGTAAAGTTCTCATATGTTATAATATAAAATAAAAATAGGTTACAGTGTAAAACTCTCATATATTAAGATAAAATCATTCCAAGTTTTAGTACTAACTTCGATGTTAAACACATTATAAATATTTAAAGTCAAAACAATTGACAAGGAAATGATATGTCACCATACGTTGGAGGAGTTCGGTTTGAATTAGAGATTTATTTCCTTTGGAAATTTTTGTATTTCTTGTGCAGCTGGATGCACACTGTTTTCTTTCTTTCTTTCTTTCTTTCTTTTTTTTTTTTTTTTGTCAGAAGGTGCACTAAGGGTATTCTTTAAGTCAAACAATAGTTTCTTTGTTTTATTAATTTATTACAATGGATGTTTTGTTATATGGATCTTGGTATTTCTACCAGTCTATGATTGTAAAATTTATTTCGATTTGATAAAATTAACTTGATTATAAAAATGGAGAACATGGCCTTAATTAGACTACAATGTCGAAACCTTTGATAGAGCTTTTGACAACTCAAGTTTTTATAAAATCAAATTGAACAATATCTGTACCCCTGATTCGGAAAAAAGCATAAACTTTTTATTGTTTTTTTTAAGAAAAGGAAATTGTGTGTAATAAGAAATTGGGTCAAACGCTAATATTGATGAGAATAATCACAAAAAGAGACTAAGTTTAAATAAAGATTAAATCCACTAATAAATTCAGATGAAGCTCAAAGAGAAAAACGTATGCCAAAATCTGATAAAGAGTGATTGTAGTGGAGTAAAAACCGTAATCTTTTATGTACAAAGGTATTAGGCATGGATATTATCTACATGTATATAGGCATATATATGCATATAAATAAACGTATATATCTTAATTTATCTTAATTTATTAAGATGAGGTGGAGAAAGATAGTTACAAATGAAGTGAGGAATTTTTGTCAAGGGACTAAAATAAGTTGAATTTTCTTAATGTTTTCTAAAATTGTTGTCAATGAAAATTGGTCATTATCGATTGAAGCCTGCGTGGTCCTTTACTCCTTTTGTCCCTACAAATTGAGGAAAGAGACTTTCTACTTACTTATCTTCACAACACATTATAAAACAAAATAAAAATAAAGACGAAATCCAAATTATATGTTGGAGCCACATGAATTCTTACCAAATCTCCTCCCTAAACAATTTACAAATTAAGGAAAAATAAATATTTAAATAACATCACTTCATGATAAGTAAGTGCGCTGAGACAATCGGGTTCCTTTCTCATTTAATTGAGATTGCCATCGCAAATTGTAACCACACTCCATGAAATAGGTTTTTTTTTTTTTTCCTCCCAACATCTTTATATCATGTATTTTTAAGTTATATAAAAAAAAATACACTATTGTTTAGACAATTGCACTTTTTTTTTGTTTGATTTCAAATTTATGCTAGATTTTTATCATTTCTCAATAAATAGTTAATATTTATGAGTCCTATGGCCCTTTTCTTCACTCTCTCATTTATATACTCCCAATCTCTCCTACAATAAACCGATAACTTAAGCAGCAAAGGGATCCATTTGGTAGTATTTTCAAAATAGATGGAAATAGTTTTATTTTGAAAAATGAGAATTTTTTTTAGAATTATGTTGAGAGTATTTTTAAATTTTTGCCTTAAAAAACGTACAAAAACATTTCAAAAAATTCTTAAAACAAAACCAAACGGGGTATTTTGCATTATCTTTCATGCGCCTCGTACCAAAGTAGTTGACAATCGGTCCCGAGTTTCCCCTATACATATTCGTAGAGAACAAGATGGAAGATTTCTCCACATTAACCTTCTGACCCAACCAAGAACAAAATTCTCAAGACAGTCCTTTATAGCTGGGGCCTCCTTCAGAGTATCTCTACCAAACAACACCACATCATCTTCCAACGCCACATGATTTAGCACCAAGCCCCCTCTACTAAGCTTGATGCCTTTGAGATCTCCCCTATGAGCCGGCCTTTGAAGCAATTTAAAAAGCACTTTCCCGCACAAAACAAATAAATAAGGCAACAACGGATCACCTTGCCTAATACCGAGAGAAGCCTTCCTTTGTGGGGCTCCCATCCCATTAAGAAGCAAAGTAAACGAAACATTACTAATGCACCAAATAACCCATATAATCCAACAGCTATGGAATCCGTAGTTGCACAACACCTTCTCCAAGAAATCTCAACTCACTCTATTTTAGGCTTTCTTCATATCCAAACTTAAGAAGCATGAGGCCTTGCCTTGTTTTCACGAATACAATGAATAACTGCTTGAGTGACTATAGAATTATCCGAAATCAATCTACGTTTCAGAAAAGTGGAGTACATCGGAGGCGCCAACTTTGATAGAACCTCCTTAAGCCTATTAGCAAGAATCTTTGCAATCACCTTGTGCACAAAATTGCAGAGACTAATAAGCCTAAAGTCATTTAAGTTTGAAGGGAGCTCAACCTTTGGAAGCAAGCAAGTATCGGTGTGATTGAGTTCGCTGGCATGAACCCACTCTTGAAAAAATCAAGCACTACAGAAATAACATCACATTTAACAACATCCCAGTTGAAAATACACCTGACTACCTATCAAGACCAAAGCCTTCCATGGATTCATCTCGAAAACAGTTGCTCTAATCTCCTCCTCCATAGGCATCGCACTTAGCATCACATTTTCTTCCTCTGACACACTAGGGGAGATAAGATCCTTAAGGTTTTCGGGACACACAACCGGACTAGACGTAAAAATTTTAGAGAATCTATACCAAAAGATGGCAGCAATCAACCTTCGATCCATGAGCAAATTTCCATCCAACCCTTTGATCGAACTGATCCAATTTTGATGCCTCTATACAATTGTGGAAAGATGGAAAAAATTGTGTACTATGATTTCCCTCTTTCAGCCACTAAACACGGGATTTTTGCCTCCAAAACGTCTCCTCTCATGAGCAATTCTTGGAGTCTAAGTCTACACACCCTCCTCTAATCAACTTCCTCTCCAGTTGCATCCGCATCATCCAGCACAGCTAAGTGGTTTTGGATCTCTACAATTTGGGTTTGAACATTACCAAATTGCTCACGATTCCATTTCCAAAGGGCCACTCTTGTCACACCTTGGCGCCTCATAAGTTGCTCCATAGGAAATCGACCTGAAGTGGAATCCCAAGCTCTTGTCACCACGAGTTTGCTTTGAGGATCCTTGACCCACATCCCTTCAATTTTGGAATTTCTTTTGAGCCTCTCTTGTCGATCAGTGTTCAACAATATTAGAGAGTGATTCAAAAAAGAGGCCGGCAACACACAAAGTGTAGCTTTAGGGAAAAGAGCACACCAACCAGATATCAAGTTTTGCCTTAGTGAGAGTAAAACCCTCGTTACCATTGCACCAAGTGAATTTATGACTCAAAGCTCCAATATCATTCAAACCAAGACTATTAAATGCTTCACAAAACGTTGCTAAACCCAAAGGCAGGACGATGAGCTCCTCAACAAAAAAGGCTTCACTGGACTTAACGTAATATTCATATCTATCACTACACCCATCAATCCTCCAACCTCGTTACAAACATCTTGGTATGACTCTCCATGCTGAGGCTATGCATATTTCCTCTGCCAAGGATAAGAATCTGGTATATGGGATCAGAACTACTTTAGTTTCCTTGAAGATATTTGATAACTTGATTATGGGGGATTGCACATGGCACTTTTTAAGTGCGAGTAGGCCGACAATAACTATGTTAAGACTGATAATAACGATATCATGGTGGTTGACTTTAGAAGATTGGGTTACAAGAATGATCCCTTCATTATGGCATCATAAGCAATCCAAGTTTTTTATACAATGGATCCCCAAGATTTAGAATTGTCTCTAGTTGTCCCGATGAAGCCAAGAATGATTATTGACGGTAAAGAAGTTGCCAAGATTGCACGGACATCCCTTCATTTACAAAGGGATTGCCACCGATTGAAGAGATAGATGATTTTGAAGATGATATTTCGTACTTGCTTCATGAAGATGTGAAATGGATATGTATTGAGAAACCAATAAAAAAAAGAGAAAAAATGAGCATCTGTAAACAAATTTATGTTAATTTATTTAAATATATATCTTTATTTTGTTTTTCATCTTTTTTTAAGGTAAATGATATCCATTTATAGTTATATATATGATGAAGACAACAAAAAGTAAACATTTTGGGCCATTAAATGCTTAACACACGGGCTAGCCGCCTTGGGTAGAGGAGAAAACTTATGCAAACGCTGATTTTAGACCAATTTTTTTATGACAGTTTTTCAAAAAAAGTCATAAAAATAAATATTTCATGATGGTTTTGATAAAAACCATCGTGTAATGTAAAGCTTACACGATAAAAAATGTCGTGTAACAATAGCCATTACACGATGCTTTTTGTAAAAACTGTGGTGTAATGGAGGCCCTAGGGTTTATATTTTTTGAAACTTGCCCCCTAACCACATTCAAACTCGAGCTCTTTCTCTCAAACTCGCCGTCGCCTTCCCATTGCCATTGCCATTGCCCTCCCGTTGTCATTGCCGTCACCGTCATGTAAGTTATCTTCCTCTCTTTCTCTCTCTCTTCCCCCTTTACCTCCCCCCTCTACCTCGCCCCTATCTTGCCTCTCCCCCTTGCCCCGCCCCACCCTCACCTTTCCCCCTCGGCCCACCTTGCCCCCAGCCTTCCCCCTCCCCCCCTTCCCCCCCCCCCTACCTCTCCCCCTCGCCCCCTCCCTCCCCTACTCCTACCTCTCCCTCTCTCCCCCTCCCTCCCCTACTCCCACCTCTCTCTCCACCCCCTGCCCCTCCCCTCCCCTTTCCTCTGCCCTGCCCCTGCCCCCGCCCCTACTCCCTCCCTTGGCCTCCCTAGCCCCTCCCTCGCTCCCCTTCCCCCTTCCGCCCCTCCCCCTCCGCCCTCGCCCTGCCAATGGGTTCACCACTAACACTACCCAGGGTTTTAAGCATGACTAATCTTGAAATTAATATACTTTTTGTTTTCCAACATAAATCACATGAATGAGCAAAGACCATTGATGTTACTACTGGAGAACATCTAAAATCCTCACAATCCCACTTATGCCTTTCCCCCGCGCCCCGGGCGGCCCCCGGGGGGGG
>CAMOHE010046500.1:0-16171 GCA_946598075.1 Artocarpus hirsutus | reverse complement strand
TTGCGGAAACACAGTCTTCTGGCAAAAACATTCCCGAAAGAAAAAAAAAGGAAATGGGAAAAAATAAAAGAAGAAAGAATATCAGCGAGAAAAGACAATCAATGGAGATGATGAATATGTCTTGGTGTCCTCTCTTGTTCTTTTGCTTTCTGGGTAGTTTGTTTTCCTACGTGCTTTTAAAGGAGATGATGTTATATATACTAGTATTAGTCTCTCTTTCTATTATTATTTTTTTAGTATTTTTTGCATTATTTTTTTATTATTTTTTCGTCTTTGTTGATTAGTAGTACTAATGAGATTAGTGTGTGTGTATATATATATATATATATATATATATATATATATATATTAATTATATATATCTTTGTGGTAGACCCGCTGTATATGGTACACCAATTTTGCAAGTTGTTTTGGTTAAAACATGAGACCGTGAAACCACGTGCAAGTTGTTCAATTTTATCCTCGTTTAACCGGCTTGGGTTGCCGTTTTCGTCTGGCACAAATCACGCCCACTGGCTCTGCTCCTTGGTCTATAATTAAAGCCGAAAATTTGGATACAGCAAGTTATATGATATGAAAACGATATTAAATAAACATATTTAAACGACATTAAATAAACATATTAAAACTGCACATTTATTAATTGAGCTGTAAATATGTTCGCATGAATAACATAAAAATAAACTGTCTAGATTTATGTTAACACGTGTAACACGCTTTAACACATTTAATTAAACGGGCTATAAATGAACCGGTATGACACGGCACAAACTCCCACGTTTATGACAGATAAAAAAAATAAAAAAATTAAATGGTTGGTTATGTTTTTAATTTCCTTTCTTTTTTTTAATTTTTAGTTAACTGGACTATAAATACGACATATATGTATTTTTATGGTGTTGACCCGTCACAGTCCGTTTAATAATCATATTAATCATGTCATGCTGCGTTACTCGTACCATGTGTGGTTTGTGCTCATGTTTGAGTTCTTATCACATTTATTAATTGTGTTGCGTTTGTGTTCAGGCTAATCATGTCGTGCTATAATCATATTGGCTTAAACATGACATGCAAACGTAAATTGCCAACTCTAATTCTATTTATCATTGGTAGATTCCATAAACCACTTGGAGAACGTTGTTATTTGTCAAACTGCCAACTTTTATACAAATCAATCCATATTTTTGTCGTAAAAGATTCCAAGTTTTCTACCATAAAAAATAAGTAAAAGTAATTACAATTTTTTTCGATCGGAAAATAAATCATTACAATATTGAGAAGGTTTCTCGGACAATTTTTTTTCAAATTTATGCATCTCCTTTTGTTGCAATCACGAGTAACAAAGCATCTTAGTAAGATTGCTTTAAAAAAAATCCTTGTCATCTCAAATGATTATAACTTTGCAACTTACGAAATTGTAAATTCTATTTTAGAGTCTTATTTTGATATGTAATGTACTTTTTTAAATTGGATCTCGTTATTTTGCTAATAGAGAGGTTCTAATCCATGGGATCAAATATGATTGCTCTTTTTTTTAAATACATATGAAGAAATCGAAGAAATCGAAGACCGTAAAGCTAACACATAAAAAAAGAAAATGTTAATGTCAATTTTAGCCTTTGAATTATGCAACTTGTCCCATTTGGTTCATAAATTTTAAAATGCAACAAATCACACCCTTCAACTATACAACTTGTCCTATTTTGGCCTTTTACATTATTAAATTTGTTATCTATCGACGGATTTTGAGCCAATAATTTCACTTTTGATACTTACACTATGCAACTTGTCCCATTTTACCCCTAAAGTTTAAAATTTAACAAATCAGAGTCATGAACCATGAAAATTGTCCCATTTTGATCTTTCTGTTACTAAATTGTTAAATAACATATTGATGCAAATTGCCATTTTGACCTTTAACTCTATATATATTTTCAACATATATTTTTAAGCCAAAATCCTTAATTTATGTTTTTCTAGTATATAAGTTTTTCCATTTTTTCTTCCTTTTTATAATTTTTTTGATAAAAGTTTTACAATTTTTTTACTCAAGAAGCTTTATCAAATTTTCTCTATCATATGACTCATGTTGGGTTTGTATTATTGTGAATTAAAATGAAAAAAATGAAAAACAAGGAAAAGAACACTTAGATATATGGATTTCTACAAAGTAACGAAAACAAATACATAGAGATCACAACTCAGTATATCCTTGTAACGCCCTAAAGAAAGGTTTAGGAGTTAAAACATGATTAATATAAATTAAGCAAATTATTTAATTTAAATCAGAAAACCTGAATTTATTAAATTAAATTAAAACAAAATATTTAATTTGAACAAAAATTGATGTTAAAACCAAAACAAATATTTCAGATGAAAATTTAGAATTTAAATGGTTTAAATCTCATAACAGTGCAAAAACTTACAACCCTTGCTAAAAAGTACAACATAATGACAGTGTCAGGCTACATAGTCTTTTCACATATACAATTGAATTAAGATAGAAAACAATGTAATCATATTAGCACAAACCGTTCTAGAGATCTGACACATGCCACAAGCTCAACTGGAAGCGTTACAGAGTACATACTAATGATTCACCATCACTATCTTAGTATTAACAACAAGGGAACATCGTCTCCGGTGGGAATGAGCTTCTAGGCATGGTAAGACCTCTTTTACTAGCTACAACAGCCAGACCATCTTCCTTCAATCCACTGGCAGGTGGTGTCAATCTATCCCCTTTAGAGGAGAAACTTAGGTATCGGGTATCTTTAAAATAAGGGTGGGACCCTCTTTCTTACTCCGATTTACAACTTCGCATCGAACTAAAAACTAGAATTTTGGTTTTTAGGCTTCATCTGGAAGAAAATTTCTGGCTTTTGCAATGTGAATGCTTAATGAAGCGTTACTCTTTGCATCGCCTAGAAGGGGTAAGTAAAATAAAGAAAAACATGAGTGAAATTCCCAATAGGATGTCATTTACAAATTTCAACATTTTAAAATAATTGAGATAATTAAATAAATGAACAACTGAAGGTAAATTAAATGAAATATCAAACCTCAAACACATAACAAACAAGTAAAAGTGAGATGAGATAGTTTAATTAAGTTCTCTATTCCTAACCCTTTTGAATTCCCTATTATGTTCGAAATTACTTATTCCGAGTCTAAATTCAAAATTACAAATTCATTTATTGTTTAAAATCAATCATATATATATATATATATATTTCATAAATCATGACAATGTGTGGAAAACACTTTTCACAATATTTTTGGTTAGAAACATGCTCATCTCAATAACATCATTTGCCCAAAACAAAACAGCTGTAAATGTGGCTGCCAAGAAAAGGGATTAGAAGTCATATCTCTTTTGTAATAACATCCACAGATAGTTCTAAGCTTTACAAGCTCAATCTACAAAACATAAGCTTCTAACATTCCTCGACCTTAACAGCTTTCTAATAGGACTAGCGAACAATTAGTAAGAACACAAATGAATTCTTAAGGCAACATTATGTATAAATGTATCATTGGTATGCTTCTTTGTGTAAACATGTTTATAGAACACAATTAAATTTCACAAGATTTTTAAAGCATTCAAAAAGGGGTTTTGGGTCACAAAGAAGCAAGGAACCAGACCGCGCGAATCGGGAGCCCTCAGTGGGCTTGAAGGAGGGTAGTAGCCGCTAGCTAGTCGACCAGACTCCAAAGGAGTGGTCGACTGCCCTCCCTTCAAGACTGGCAAATGTAGCACCCATCATTTTCTTTAACGAATGAAACATAAAATATATCGACTTTATGCTACAATACGAATGAGAATTAAGAATTAGAAGCACATTCTATATGATATTTCTAATATGATATTTATTATTATGAAGATTATCGTGGACTAATTTTTTTTGTTTGCAGTGGGTGGTCTAAAAAAGTTCCAATGACTTAAAGTGCCTAATGTATGATTATTACATTATGTTCTTAAATTATCTATTTTTCATGAATTAGTTGAATTTTATTTATTTAGATGTAGTTTGTTGATTTTTATAATTTTTAGAAACTAATTCAAGAATTGTGATTTTAAAAAATGACATCACCGTAGCATAAATAGTATAAAACAACATCGTGTAGCTGTGAATAGTAGAATGACAAAACATTGCAAAAATGGCAAGGCCGTAGTGTCATCTTCCTCATAAAAACTATTGTAGCACTTGAGTTTATGAAATTTTTTCATTATTTCTCTCACCCTTTCATGCTCCAAATCACTCCAAACCCCAAACCCATTGAAAACACATTAAAACTTCTTTACAACTCATCAAGGCATCATTTAAGAGGTTAAGATAATTTTTTTAAAAGAACAACATGCCCACGTTTCTTTCCACATGCACGCGCATGCCCTCTCCCTAACCTTTATTTTTGTCCTCATTCTCTTTTCCAGCAAAGAGTAATACAAGACTACAACCCTTTCTTTGCCTCCCATGGTTTCCTCCACTCTTTCCCTGACAAATGCACCATCACCTCTACGCCTCCTCCAACACACTCATGTTCTTCTCTTTTGGCAAGACTCTTCTTGTCAACTAGACTACACGTGAGCCCATACTCTATTGCCAAAAGCACATAAACATAACCATTCCTCTCACATGTTTCTTCCTTTCATTTCCTCCTTAATTTCATTTCTCACCAAGACACACGTAAGCTTACACACTCATACACTTCATTTAAACCAAGTTATTCGAACATCAAAGTCATCCCAACAGCCACTTGAATCTACTATAAAGCATTTCTCAAGTCTAAAACAAAGCATTTCTCCAAAACCAAAAGCTAAACATGCAAGTTATGGTGCAATCGTCGAAATTGTTATTGGAGTTGAAATGGAGTTTTGACCACGTCTTGAGATTAGTTTTTCTATCTGTTTTTATACAAATTTTTTATTATGGTATTATAGTATATGTAGGTATGATTTTATATAGTTTAATGTTTAGTTTTGGTTAAGAAACAATTTTTTTTGTGATTATTACTCCTAATCTCTTTTTTAGGTCAAAAATCCACACTACAGAATTTTCCAAGAATGACATAAATAAGATTTTATAAAAATTCCTTTTGGGAATAGTTCATATATATGTTAGATATATTTCACAAAATTTTTGACTCAAATACATTATTTTTTATTTTTAGAGAATTTATACTAAATGTTGTTTCTTACAATTCTTAAACTGCCTTCAAATATGATGATTTGTTTGGTGATATTTTGGGATGTATTTAACACTCTAAAAATTTATAAATGCTCTATGTGTAGTTATTGCCTACAAAATTTTGGTTCCATACGAAAGTTAGAAATGAAGTTAAAAATCTTAGAAGTTACATTGCTCAATGTTTTAGCAGAATTCCAGTAGTGTTTTTATAAATATTAGAATATTAAAAAATACTTAGAGTGATCTAAATATGATGAAATAAACTAGTACTATATATGGATGATAAGAATATTATGTTAAAATTTCAGATCAATTAAAATTTTGTGTGATTCTGTAAAATTCCTTAATCATTGACTACCCATAGGTTATTTCTAGTAACAATTTGTTTTGTGATTGCAAAAATGTAGAAAAAAGTTTCTAGATTGATGAAATTAAATCTGGTTGTATATTTTGATGTCTAATATATCTTGTTAAAATTTTAAAGCTATTAGAATTTTGACAGCTTTTATAAAATTTGCTTATTATTTACCGCCTGTAATATTTTTCCAGCAATAGTGTTATGAATTGAAAGATATAAAATAATTGTTTACAGTGATCTAAATGTGATGAAATTAAAACTAGTAATATCTATAGATGTTTAAAATGTTGATAAAAAAAGTTCAGATCTGTTTGAATTTTGTATGATTTTTAAAAATTCATAGACTGCTGACTACCTGTGTTGCTTTTCCAAAAACAATATAGTGTATTAGAAAAGATGAAAATAGTATTTACAGTAATCAAAAAGTTATGAAATTTAATATGGTGATGTGTATGGATGTTAGAAACATTTGTGTTAAAATTTCAGAGTCATTGGAATTTTATATGATTTTAGAAAAATCATTGAGTATTGACTATAGGGTTGAATTTGTGAATTTGCCTAGAATGTGATGTATTTGTATAATTTCTTCTACGTGATTAAGTACGATATTGCTTCTTGCCATGATGATGTGTATGATATTTTGAGTATATTCTTATACCAAAAATGTTTCTTTATCACCATGTTATAATGTTAAAAACTTTTGAGGCACTTAAGTCGTTGGAAGTAGAGAGGGACCATCCACTTTTAAGAGGTTAAGTAATTTGCTATAAGCTAAGTTAATACATTCTCACCTGCAATATGATAAAGGATTATAAAAGGTTTTAAGAAATATTATGTGTTGTTATGTTATTAATGTTTATGCATTTCTCTTTCAAAAAATATCTTTTACGATGGTTTTGAAGAACGTTTTTTTTACGGATGTTTTCAACGTTTGTTTTATGATGCATAAGACATTTTCTCAAAAATATATGTATATATATGTATCACATGATCAAGGTGTTGCATACCCAATGATGATGTTAGTCCTCTAAGGTGAACTTGTCATATTTAGTTTAGGATTAGCTACCCCTCTCTTCTCGTGACGGCGCGCTATAATAATATTAATGGTACAACGCTAGGGCCCTAAAGGATAAAATGAATGGTTTAAATATTAAAAAAAGGGACAAAGAAAGATATGTTCTTACAAAGTGTGCTTTATGCATTATAATGGTTATGTCAAAGATTCAATGACTCGTTTTATGATTAAAGTTTTTATAATGTTTTGTGGGATCTCATATGCACTTACTAAGCTTACTGCTTACTTAAGTTATATCATGTTACAAATAAGGGTAAAGCTTCAACTATAGAGGGAGGATGAATTGACATATATGTCTGCAAGAATATGGTGTTGGAACACGGAGTCACATTATGAAATAAAAAAATAATGCAACATTAAATTTATTTCCACACATTATGAGACTTATTTAATTGTTATGTTTTTACTACTCTCATGAACTTGACATTATATTGTTGGATTGTCAAACTTTGGTTTGTAATAATTTATGTGTTGTGAGTTGATTTCATGTTACATGCCTATTATGTTAAGACTAACTTTTTCTGTAGGTAGTTGGTTAGCCGAATACCTTGGGTATTCTGTCTAGCTAATGGAAGCGAAAAACCATTTAAGGTAAGTAAGTATTGAATGTATTTAAGTATTGAATGTATTTAAAAGTTGCGATCATATGAAATCCTAGCAGTATATATTTAGTAAATTAAAGTTTTATTTCATATGTTCGTATGAGGATATTAATTAATTTTAACAAATTTGGCCAAAATTTCTAGGTAAATAATTAGATAATACTTATATATTTGGGTTTTCCTGTTGAATAATTAAGAGATAACAATGAAAGTTAACAATTTTTGTGATGTCTATAAGGGGCCGCTATAGTAGAGGCCAATTTTCCCACCCACGGCCTGGTTCGATTCTAACTTGAATCCTGTACACCAAATCAATTTTTAATGCCTAAAATGTGTTCAAATCACTTAGATAAACATACCAAAACATAAATAAACATTTCTCCTTAATTCAATTTTTCATGTCCAAAACAGATCTAAAATCGTCAAGCATTGATTTTTATAAAACTTTACAAGAACATGAACAAATCTTGATTTTTGAACAATAATCCATAAAAATCTTGATCATATAGTGATAAAATCTGAATTTAAACATATTAACAAGTTTCTAACTTTGAATATCAAACTAGACCAATGATTTTTCCTCTATTTAAACTTTATTTTCAGATTTTATCTTAACAACCCAATTGCCAAACATGCACAAAAGTTAAAGAGTAAAATACTAGAAATTCCAAGAATGTTTACAAGAGATTAAAAACCAAATTCGGAGTAAATAAATTCATAGAAAATTTGGTTCTTTTTTGGAAGAACACACCTCAAATCTTCTTTCAAAAATATGGGATTTTAGGTCAGAAATCAACCTTGAAGCTTTTGAAACAAGTTAGTTATGGAGACTTTCTTTTTTCTCCGAGTTCGAACGAGAAAGAGGGCTAGGTTTCTCTCAAATTTTGAAAAAGATTAAAAGAGATAGGGGGAGAGAGAAACGTTGAAGGGGAAGGGAGACAAATGTGAGTGTGTGTCTGAGTGTTGAGGTTTATAAGAAGATAAGGGCTTGTACATGGCTAGAGATATCTGAGTATTCAGAATTCAGGGAAGAGATATCTGACTTCCCAAGGTGTTTTCATAGGATTTTTGTAGAGGGAGTATGGTGGCAGTTTTGTAAAAAAGTGCATATGTAGGTTTAACTTTGGAAATTAATAAAATAATGAGAGATTTTGAAATTTCAAAACTTTAAATTCATAAATTTATTCATTTATTTATTATTACCATTATTATCTTTTTTATGATTATGCAAACAAATGACATTTTAAATTATGGCACACTAATTAATTAGATTTACACATAATTAAGCCAAAATAAAATCATAGTCGTTACAATCCTACTTATTGTTTTTATTACTACTAAAATCATTAAAAATAATCTTAAAATTGTTATTAGTTTTAAGTGCAGAAACATATACATTTGTCTGTAAAATTCTCTATTTGTAGGTCTGAAATGCTTGAAATTCAATTACAAAAGATTCAATCTCAACTATTGATATATAATAATCGATCAAGTTCATATATATGTGGCTTAATCTGCCAATAATATTTAATGAATTTAGTAATGGAATGGTCATAATAGGATAAGTTTCATAGTTTCAGGGTGTGATTTGCTATAATTTAAAGTTGAAAGGTTAAAATGGTACAAGTTTCATAATTTAAGGGCAAAAAGAGAAATTATTAGCTTAATTTCATCAATATTTAATAGATTTGGTAAGGGAATGGCCAAAGTGAGAAAAGTTGAATAGTTCAGAGTTATGATTTACGTTTTAAAGTTCAGGGGCTAAAACAGGACAAGTTGTGAAGTTCAAGGGCCAAAAGTAAATTAACCCCAAAGAAAACCAACGTAAAAGAAACCCAAAATCAAGAATTCTGTCCAATTTTAATGCGCCAAGTGATGTCTAATAAACTCATATTATGTCAAAATTTTTAGATGATTTCTCATATTTTAATATTTTTATCATTAAATGTAATTGATTAGGTATTATTTAGAATACTTAAAACTTAGACAAATTGTTTGGGTCTCAAATCTATATATCTTTTTATATTAGAAATAAAAGTTTAACCGTTAGATATTGTTTTGATGGGCGAAAGAGAAAATGAAACAAAAAAAAAAAAGGTAAAAAGAATTTATGGGATAATGATAAAAATTAATGTTGTGCTTAATCAAATTTACAAATTTATTTGTGTTGTTAAAAATAACGAGATTATTTATTATGTTCTGATCCAATAAACTACTCTGTTACCTGTTGGTAATATACAATTTTAAATTAATCTTCATCAATTCTATTAAATCTGCATAAGATTTTTATCGTTACGATCTTATGATTTAAAATTATTCATTGTTTATCCTTTATCTTTTTCATGCTGTACTAATACCCTACCAAGCATTTCATAGAGTATCTATTTTCCGCGTTCCACCAAAAATAATCATAATGTTCCTCTTCTACAAAACCGACAGGATCATGGATTGTGCTTGCTCCTTATAATGACACGTCGCCAAAATTTTGGTGATGTCACAGCGTGATCTGCTGTTGTAAGATAATTGCGTCAGATTAAACTGTTTGACATTACTTGTTTTAACAAATTATTTAATTAAAAAAATATAAAACTCTTATATGTTGCAATATAAAACACTTATATGTTATAATGAAAGCAAAAAATTATTACAGTGTAAAATTTTTACATATTATAATATTTATAATTGTAATTAATAGTTTAAATCGTTACACTAAACATGTTTACGTAATTTTTAATTAGTACAATATTAGTTCAAGGGTAGAATAAATTTTACAGCTAATGCAAAACTTGACTCTTTTTGATAACTCTTATCCAAATGCATAAATAAGATTTGTATAATGTTGCTAAGATGCATTGACAGACGTTGGTTTGGAAAAGGCGACAAGCTACTTTAGTGGTTGAAAGTTGGAAGTTCTAGAAAAGGAACTATTATATAGATTTGAACCTAGGAACATTATTGGCATGGACTTGGCCAAGGAAATTTTTGGCGTCTTATGGACGATGAGTCAAGTGGGATAATATTTATTAAAAAAAAAAAAGAATCCGGATAATTTTGGGGTCTCATTGACGATGAGTCGATCCTTCCAATTTTTTTAATGGGTTTTTGTTAATTTAAGCAATTGGTCTGCCCTTTTTTTACCCTTCTAGTTCCCAATGAGTTTAAATCATTGACAATATTAAACTCTTATATATTATAATATTAAATTAAAAATTACTACAATAATAAAGTCTTACGTGTTAAAATGTTTGAGTCTACTTTTTGAATTCAAAAGTTTTGCCAATCACCCTAAGTTACCGTCTTGTACGCGTCAATGTGCTTTTTCTCCCTCTTTTGTTAATTAAGAAATCCTCAATTCGTTATCTATAGATATGCTTATTACCCTGAAATTATTTCCCCTTGTTCATTGTATGTGTAATCTGGAGTTGATATTGTCAATGAGTATTAATTGGCATTCCTTTTTTTTTTTTTTGGGGGGTAAGATATTAGCATTCCCATTATTGACTTAATGCTTTGTAAGCTTTTGTGCATTCCCAAGCTGACATTATTAATATATGCCAATTCTTTAAAGGGAAAATCCAGTTTAGGGTTCAACCAAAACAATTTGATGGCTTGAGGCTCTAAAGCCCTAATTAAAAGGCAAAATATTATAATGCCCTGAAATTTAAGTAAAAAAATTAACTATATTAAATTTAATTGTTAAGTGTGTTAAAAATGATTTTGTTGCTAATTTTAGTTATTTAAAATTTTGTTGCATATTTTATTTATAAAGTCAATTTAAAATAATAGATTTTTTTTTTAAATGTCAAATGATACTTTTTGCCATGTCACTTACCTCTCTATTTACCATACTGTCATTATTGCCTTTTCTTGGTTATTCATACTTAATGGCCATTTAAAAAAAAAAAAAAAAGGAAAAGAAAAGACAAAGGACAAGACATGCATAAGACATGCACATGTCTTGGTCCTTCATTCTTCCATTCTTTTATCGGATTCAAACAAAAGACTATCCCCTTACATGTCTTCATCGGACAAGTCCCAAGCCACTTATTCAAAAAAAAAAAAAAAAAAAAGGAATCAGACATGTTTACATGGTTTCACTAAGGCCCATATCCCACTTCATTTCTTTTTCTCTCTTCTATGCACACACCCATGCACACAATCAGCTACGCATTTCTTTCCCCCTTCTCACACCCACTTTCTCTCCCATCTCTTTGTCTGTTCCAAAATCGAAGACCAGAAACCTAGCTTTACAAAACATGGAAAGACCTACAATTCTTTCTCTTTGGTCTTCCATAATTATAGAACAATGACCAAGGATTTTACAAGTAAAACCACCATTTTCTTCATAGAATCTTGAGGTAGGTGACCTAAACCCAATATAGAATTTTTCTTTTTCCTTTTTATCTGAGTTTGATGGTTCAATGTGCTTCTATTTTGATCATAAAAATGTGGGTTTTCAGCTTTATATGCATGCATCCATGTTTTGAATAGGTTCTTGGGTTAATTTTAAAAAATTCTAAATTTTTTGTTTTAGATTATATGTTGAGCAAGAAAAATTTAGGAAAAATAGTTGACATGTGTTTTAGAATGATATTCTATAGTTTCTTTGCATTTTTAATGTTCTAAGCTTTGATAAAAAAAAAAAAATCAGATTAAGCTTTGAAGCTCGAAATTTTTAAAAACAAAAAATTGAAAATTTCCATAACTAGGCGGCAGGCCGAACTCAACTGGTCGAGCACTAAGCCAGATTCAGCCAGTCGACAAGCCGGCATTTTAATCCAATCGAGTAGTTTTTGCCCGTCAGTTTTTCGTCGTTTTGTGACTAGGAAATGTTCTAAATATTATGTTTTTATGTTCAAAAGCATTAAGAAGGTAAAGGTTGCATTTATAATTATTTTGAGTCAAGAGGCAACTAATAATTAAATTAACATAATGATCTTTGATTGAGCGTTATCTTTGACTTTGAATGCGTTTTCAAGGTTTTCTAAAAACGAGCTTATGTTAAATTATTAATCGGAGCTAACGTTATATGAATTTCAAATATTGAGGTAGGATATTTTCTATACTTCATTGGTAGCCCACTTTATAAATTATTTTGGTTAAGTTTAATTCTTAAACGGTTTTTAAGAGTGATTTCTATTTTTATTTTGAAATTATTTTACGCATTTAAGGAATTGAGTTTAGTTATACTTTTCGATTCCTAAAACCCGTGCGGTGCTGTTTTATTAAGTTTTATACAAGTAAGTATTTTATTAGTTTTGTTGAGATCTTGAGATTTTGTTTTAGCAAGAATGATTTGTGAACAATTTTTTTTATTTAGGACTACTAGTTTTGAACAATGTGATTTTAAACAATTATCCCACTACACCTTTCACTCATGTTTTATTGTTATAAAAATTCCTCTCCATGGTTTGCTGATCATGGAGTACGAGCAAAAATTGTATTTTTCTCTAAAACTGTTGTATGATATGTATATTGTATGACTTGTCCTAATGTCGATGTCTACATCAGTCACATAGTATTACTAATTTTAAGAATGACAATGTTAGCAGTCTTGTATTATTATTTGTAATGTAATTGTCCAACCACTTTCGTGTTCAGCATCTACGTGCTAGTGATTGTTGATAAAACTTCATCTAAGTATTCATTTATTTTGTTTAATTAGTTGTTTAGTTTGTTTAACTTCGTTTATCTATTTATTTATTTCAGTTGCAGCCCCTGCTTCTCGAGTTGTGACAGCTAATGGCATCAAAGCTCAAACTTTAGATCTTTCAGAAACTGAACCTTTGAGATTTTTACTATTTTGTTTGATTTTTTGAGTTTTAAGTTGGGACAGATGTTGTAGTTTCGTTTGAGAAAAAAGTGTCAATTATGATTTCAAACTTTAGATTTTAAAATTTCAAGAACGAAATTTCTTTTAAGAAGGATGGGGTATAATGCCCGTGAAATTTAAGTAAAAATTAATTATGTTAAATTTAATTATTAAGTGTGTTAAGTTTAATTTAGTTGCCAATTTTAGCCATTTAAAATTTTGTTGCATATTTTATTTATAAAGTCAATTTTAAAATCTGATTTTTCTCGGTTTTTAAATGTCAAATGACACTTTTATTATGCCATTTACCTCTCTATTTACCAAACTGCCATTATTGGCTTTTCTTGGTTGTTCACGTGTAATGACATTCTTTAAAAAAAAAAAAAAAAAAAAAAAGAGGAAGACAAAGGACAAGACATACATCAAACATTCAAATGTCTTGGTCTTCCGTTCTCCCATTCTTTTATTTGATTTCAATAATAGACTATCCTCTTATATGTTTTCATCAGACAAGTCCCATGGCCACTTATTCAAAAAAAAAAAAAAAAAACATGAATCAAACATGTTTACATGGTTTCACTAAGTCCCATACCCTACTTCATTTCTTTTTCTCTTTTCCACGCACACACACACACTACACATACACACAATCAGATCCCATTTCTTTCCTTCTTCTCACGACCACTTTCTCTCCCACATTTCCTCTCTCTCTCTTCTCTTTGTTTGTTCCAAAATCAAAGACCAAAAACCTAGCTTTGCAATACAAGGAAAGACCCGAAATCCTTTCCCTTTGGTCTTTCGTAATCATAAAACAAGGACCAAGGATTATACAAAAAAAATCATCATTTTTTGCCTGGAATCTTGAGGTGGGTGACCTAAACCCAATCTAGAATTTTTCTTTTTTCTTTTTATTCGAGTTTGATGGTTTAATGTGTTTTTATTTTGACCATAAAAATCTGGGTAGGTTCTTGAGTTAGTTTTGAAAAGCTTTGAATTTTTGGTTTTAAATTGTAAAGAAAAATTTAGGAAAAGTGGTTTACATGTGTTTTAATATGATATTCTATAGCTTGTATGCATTTTTCATGTTCCAGGATTTGATAAAAATAAGTTGGATTGAGCTTTGAAGCTCGAAATTTTTAAAAACAGAAAATTGGAATTTTCTAGAACCGGGCGGTAGGCCGGACTTAATCGGTCGACATGCCGGACTCAGCCGAGCGACAAGCTGAATGTAGCTGGTCAATAAGCCAGCCGTACAGCCCAATTAGGTAGTTTCTGCCTCGCCAATTTTTCATCGTTTTGTAACTAGGAAATGTTTTAAAGGTTATATTTTTGTGTTCAAAAACATGGAGAATATAAAGGTTACATTTATGATTATTTTGAGTTAATAGCCATACTGATAATTAAATTAACATAATGATATTTGATTGAGCATTATCTCTGACTTTAAATGCATTGCTAAGATTTTCTGAAAAGTAGATTATGTTAAATTCTTGATCGAAGCTAATAGTATATGAATTTCAAATATTGAGATAGGATATTTTCTATCCTTTCACTGGTAGCCCACTTTATAAATTATTTTGGCCAAGTTTAATTCTTAAATAGTTTTTAAGACTGATTTCTGTTTTGATTTTGAAGTTATTTTTATGCATTTAAGGAATTAGTTATAGTTTTTGATTCCCAAAACCTGTATGGTAGTGTTTTCTCAAGTTTCATACAAGTAAGTATTTTACTAGTTTTGTTAAGCTCTTTAGATTCTGTTTCAGCAAGAATGATTTGTGAACAATTCTTTTATTTATGATTGCTAGTTTTGAACAACATGACTTTAACTGATTATTCTATTGAGCCTTTCGCTCACATTTTATTGTTTAAAAATTCCCCTCTATGGTTTGCAGATCACAGAGTACGAGCAGAAATGGTATTATTCTTTAAAACTATTGTATGACACATGTAATGTATAACTTGTCCCAAAGTTGATGTCTATGTCAGTCATATAGTATTATTAATGCTAAGAATGATGATATTAGTAGTAATTTAATTATCCAACCATCTTCATCATCAGTATCCATGTAACTGTAATTGTGGATGAAACTTCGCCTGAGCATTCATTTATTTTGTTTAATTAGTTGTTTAGTTTATTCGACTTCGTTTATCTATATATTTATTTCGGTTGCGGCCCCCACTCCTTGGTGACAAATGTGCTCTCTCAAAAGTTAGTCTTCCCGAACTTATTAACGCTTTGGAGCGTTTCCTTACGAAAATTACACTTGGGAATGCAAGGAAATTGCCCAGCCACATTGTTCATATCTTACATTTGCAGTTTGTTTTTTTTTTTTTTTTTTTAATACATATGTATTCTCTTTGGATGTTCTCATAATTGTATCTCCAAATATCAAATTTATGTAAAACTTGTATCTTTTTTAATCGACAACAAATTGTAACACTAATTTAAGAATTCACGTAAAAACGCTAATTGATGAATTTACTGATCGTAGCTTTGCTTGAAAAACATTTTTTTACCACTTTAAGTTGTTTTCTTAAACATAATGCCTTGGCTACAAAATTTTCTATGGATAAATTCGTTAATTCAGGTGGGTAAATTCCTTGATGCAGGATAATTAACATAAATTCAAATGTCATATGTATTAAAGAACGTTCAAAATACAAAGTATATATATTAAAAAAAAAACTCAAAATACAAGTATAAAATAGCAAATAATAAAAGCAATCTTGATTAAAAAAAAAAGAGCCCAACCATATCTGGAATGCTTTAGTTTAACTTTTTTTTTGAAAAACTTTACTTAATATTTAATAAGAATGATAGTATAATATAAATTTTTTTTAATATGATATAAATAAATACAACTTTATGTAATTTTTTTTTTGTTTGTTTATTATTTTTTTACTTTGAGGGTAAGTTAGACTCATTCATCCTTCAAGCAATAAATATAATAAAATTAGGTAGACTTGGACCCATCACCCATACCTTCGAGAAAGGGACAATGGATGACGTATCATTGTAACCAGCACCGTTTGAGCCTGGAAGCCCGCCTTTGAAATATTTGACGCTTGACCTTGCAAAATTTGGCATATCCGTACAGTGCACGGCTTAACATTTAAGAAGACAATGATCCTTTT
>CAMOHE010046499.1:0-13352 GCA_946598075.1 Artocarpus hirsutus | reverse complement strand
CATTCACCTAAGATCCTAAACAAAATTCATCTTGCAAATCAAGTATAACATCTAAATTCAACTTTCCCAAAACTAACAAATATTGATTTAACCAATTCAAACACAATAACTGATTTTAAAACCATTTTCAAAAACACAAAGATTCCTTTTAATAACACTTTGTTGCATATCAAAGACCAATTAATCATAGTTTTCAAAAACATATATAGATTTGACTTATCAAAATAAGAAACAAAAACCAAGAGCAAGTTGAAGCCAACACTAATGGGGTGTTTGGAAGGTGGTGGGAACCAGTGGTGAGAACCACTTTTACTGTAGCATGTGAGAGCTTTACACTGTAGCAAATTTTTTTATTGTACTGTAGCATGTGATAGCTTTATACTATTCATAACTGAGTTTGTGGTGGGAACCACAATTCCCACCACTTTGCCAAACACCCGGTAAAACTTCTAAAAACGATTCTTGCAGCATATTAGTCACAAAATCAAATCAAATCAAATCAAATATTCAAGTTGACAAAATAGTGCCAATATTAACATCCTAATAAAAACAAATTCTAAAGACGAGAGTAAACATCAAAACAACAATAAAAGAGAAAACAAACAAAAAAAATGCCTCATTTGGTATCATTTTGAGAATTTTTACAAATATTTTTGCACATTTTTTGAGCAAAAATTATAAAAACACTCTCAGCATAATTTTTAAAAAAATCTTATTTTTCAAAACAAAATCATTTTTACCTATTTTGGAAGTATTGGTTTGAACCAATTTAATTTAAAATATTATAACATATGAAAGCTTTACATTGTAGCAACCAAAAGTTTTAATTGAAACTGAAAATGCCAACAGCCTAATATCTCAAAACAAGATTTCCAAAACTAAAAATAGTTATTTACTTTTTATAGTTTGTGTTTTATATTTATTCAAGCATTATACTTTTAGTTTTTGATCTCATCAAATATATATTTTTAAATTAGATTTTATATCCAAATTTGTACTATTTCCTTGTCAACTTTCAATTTTTACTTATAATTTGTCTAAAATACCTTCAAATAGATAAATAAGAGAACTTTAAAAATTGTAAAACACTTTAAACTACGGTTTTAACCTCAAAAATGTGTATAATACCTTGAATAGAAGATTTTTTGCATGTTTTTTTTTTTGTTTTCTTATTATTTTTTGTAAGTTTTATTTTTTTTGTCTTACATGATAATAATTTGGTTATTTGAAAGGTCAAAATCAATTATTGTTGAGATATGGTATAAATTTGTGTATTAAATTAAATATGAATATATATATAATGACATTAAAAACTAAAAATATAGTTTTGGAGAAACCTGAAAGAGTATGAAAGGATAAATATTCCAAACTAAAAATTACAATTTTTTATCCAGATATTCCAAACCAACATTGGATAAAAAAAATTGTAAAAAGAATTGTAATTTTAACCAAATTATAATATAAAACTCTCACATACAACAATTTTTAACCAAAATTTTTAACTCCAACTGATTTACCAAACGCGTTATGTGTGGCAAACTACAATCCCAAACATCATATTATTTTATTCAAGGTAAATTACTATGTTAGTCCCAACATTTTTTTGAAAGTGTGATTTTAGTCTCTAACTCTTTATTTTAGATTTATTAGTCCCCAATATTCATTTAAGTTACTGAAGGATTAATTTAACCATTTAACTATTGATTTTGGGATCAATTTGTCATCTTTTTTTATAACTTTGAGATCAATTTGTTACCTTCTTGATACTTTGAGCATCAATTTGTCACTTTTTTTCATTCAAAATTAACTATTTGACTGTTAAATTATTTACTAAGCAACCAAAATTAAAATTAAAGACTAATAAATCAAAATTAAAAAATTAAAGACTTAATGTTTATTTTCATAAAAGGTTAAAAACTAAGAGGGCAATTTATCCTTTTGTTTATTTTGCAGGAGAGTTTTATTCTCTTTCATGCCCCTGGGAATGGAAAACTCGCATTGTACCTGCGCGTGCGTTTTTATTTATTTATCTCTTTTATTTTATTTTAAAGAAAGCTGACATGGTATATATTTTATGTAATTTGAAAAAAAAAAAGGGTAATGTTGACGTCTTGACTAAGAGTATCGAAAAATTAAAACAAAACAAAACCCAAAAAAAAAAAAAAGAGATAAGATAAAATAATATTATATAAAATCGGACGTAAAACCCGATTTCAATGGCGCAGATGAAAAATTCCATTTTGCTCCAGAAACGACAAAACCAGGACTCTGTTGTCTTCCTTCGTCTTCTTCTCCTCCATTATCCGCTTCTTATTACCCACCCTTTATTTTGGAACCGAGAGCTCGTACAGACGACGACGACAACTACTACAAAGAAACTTTAGCTACCAAGCTGCCATGTCCATTTCTTAGTTAAGATTTTCTCTCAAGATCTCACCATTTCTCTTCGGAGAGAAGAACTTCGGGTAAGTAACGCCATTTTTTGTTTTCCGTTTCTGTTCTAGCTAAGTGAGCAGTTCTTGTTTGGCTGCTGAGAAAATGTGGGAAAAGGGGTTAAGGGTGGGAAGAAAGAGCAATGGCGTAGTTTCCTCAGCAAGTTGTTTCATTAAGATGTTTTCATTTCGTCGGTTTCTTTTCTTCTCCTTTTTTTTCTACCTGGTTTTCCCGGCTGCCAAACATGAGATTTATGCAGTTTTTGTTTTTGTTCTTGTTTTTGTTTTTACTGATACTTTCGTTTTGTTCTCTTTTCTGGGAACGTAATGATGTTTCTTTTGAACTCCTTTCCGGGAAGGAAATGTTGAATATATATAATTATAGTGCTAAACTTGTATCATACAAATGTAGCTTTGTCTTTGTTCTCGAGAGAGCTTTAAAAATGCAGGCTATTTGTTCTCTGTCACAGGCTTTTTTCTGCCAAAAAGCAAAAATGGTATCTCAAAAAGGTTAATTATTTCACGTTAGGTTCTTTCATCATTTATCCTTTTGAAATGTTTCCACTAAAGAGAAAGAAAGACAAAAAGCCGTTTATACTTGCCCCTTTTTCTCAACTGCATTCTCTTCTTTTGTTGCAGATTGGACTGTATTATTATTATTATTATTATTATTTTGCCCTTCTCTCTAGATCTACTTCTGTTACTGTGCATGAAAATTTTTCTCACAGAGAAATTTTTTTCTTTTTGGTTTAATGGAGTTTCTGGCTTTTTGAAGACCCAAACAAAAGGTTTTTCTCGAGCGTCTCAGAACTTTATTATATTTTGTTTCAATATATTTTTTTTGGTTGCTCAAAATTTCAAACGCCACCATTGAAATATCAGGTAGTTTTCCCTCTTTCACGGCAAAACTGGAGGAGGGAACTTTTCCCCTTCATTCACGCAAATCACCTGGCGTAGGTGTTAATTATTCTTATTTAATATGAGGGAGAAAAGGGTGTTTGTGTAATTTCATAACAGTACCTTTGTCTATAGTTGTAGGTCCGTTAGGTGATACTGTATTAATAATTGACCTTTGAGCACTGTACATGTAGGACTCTGGTAGGGTAGCAGCTTGCAAGCACCCCCCCCTCCTCTTTTCTTTCAAGTGTCTCATTCTTTCCTTTTTGTGTTCAATCAAATGAAATGAATCCATTTACGTTGGTATATATTATCTTTTGCCTTTATTTATATATGGCTTCTCTTAGGTGATACAATGGGGCACATGTCCTCCATGAAACCATTTATTGCAATTCACGTACCATTCACATTGGATCCCCTTGTCTCAGCCTTGTGATCTCTCTGACTCTTTTCAGGACCTTGTGGGTCAGGGAGCGTCCAACCATTTGAGTAAAACGCAAATCTAATTTTAACCCAATATTCACTCGAGTTTTGGGGAGTGGAAAAAAAGGCCAAACTATGCAGACCCCAAAAGCAAGGTAACTTTCTTTCTCTTAAGATGATCTTCTTATATGTGTTCCCTTTCAACATTTTACCTTTGTTTATGCACATTATTTATGCGGTACACAAAAGGAGTACGGTTGGTTTTGGTCCATGAGTTATTTTCCAACTTCTTGGTGACGCTTGATATGAGTTTTTAATGTCTTTACTGCGTGGTGCTAAGTCTCTATCCTTTTCTTACAAGTTTTTCACTCTTCATGTTGGTTTTGGAGTTTTGGCTTTGTCTCATCATTTCTCTGAAAAGTCAAGTCAATGTATTGTATATACATGTGTTGTGTACATAATTTGCCAATGACTTGGTGCAACTTTCGCTTTCAAGCTAATTTTCAGGGCCTGTTTTTGGTGGTAAGTGATGTTAACGTTTGTTTTTTCGTGGTTAAGTGTAGTTGGCATTCGTTCCTTTTTTTTTTTTTTCGTCGTATGAGCATTGAAAATTGAAAGAAAGATCTGGTACTCTGTCATCTCCTGCCTCTGAGGCTACACTAGGGCCTCCTGTGGGCTCATGCTGCTAATAGGATCTTACAAAAGAGATCCATAATCATTCCTGTAGAATAGATGCTGTTTAGTTCCTCTTCTTTCTTTCTTGCCATGGTAAGCTAATTTTATTATTTTATGTTTAACTTGCCATGGAAAAAATTAATGATGTATTAATTGTTTAGTTTGGTTATAAGTTATTTTCATGTTATGCTATGTGTAAGGAATAGTACGGTTACTAGGACCAACACCATTATTTGGTACTTTTGAATTATCGAAGGGAAGAAGATATAAAGACTATCAATTATTTGTCTTTAAATCCATTTTCTTTCCGTTTAAATAAGTTTGGTAGGGGGAAAAAAAACTCGTGTTCTTTACTTACCAATTATTTACGTTTTGGCTTCGAGATTAGCATTTATATGGATGTTGAAGCGTTACCAAATTGGGATATTTGGATGAATAGGAGACATCAGACATATAATGAAACTTTTCAATTTGTAGTCACACAACAGTTCCAAGCCAGAACATCGAGTCAGAAGAATGATAAATAATTTCAACAAAATGCAAAAGTGCCCTGGACTTTTTTTTTTTTCCTTGACGGTTTAAGCAGTCTATTGATGGAAAAGTACATGCTCTTTTGGTTCTAAACAACTAAACTCTGGACGCATGATTCATCGCTTCTAGTAACTTGAAGAAGGCATCTGAAAGTTCTAGCTTAAAAGTTCATCATATAATTTGTGGGGCAATTAGTTTTATTGTGCTAAACATGTCTACTTCAGTAAGATAATGTTATGATTTTAACTTTTCAGGTCTATTATTTGATGAATTTTCTTTTTCTAAGTTGAGAAGATTTGTGGTTGTTATTTAATATGTGGGGCCTGAAATGTCATTTTTTTTCTTACTCTTTATGCCAGAAGGGGCAACTCTGAAGTGCCTCAGAAGATCTCACCTCGAGCTGTTCGCCAACTTAAGCCAGCTGCTTTGGAGACTGATTCTGCATCCTCTTCTAGTCAAGGTACCACAAGAATACCAAAAGAAAGAAGCCCAAAAGTAAACGAACGCAGGTCACCCAGAAGCCCAGTGCCTGAGGTATCTAAGATGATTCCATTTTTATCTTGTTTCCATAAAACTGTATATTGATAATTGCATCACCCAAAAAATAATTTTTGGTGGTAGCTTATTGGCCAAGATGTAAAGACTTTTTGTGTTACATGTATTTTGTTTGAATCTTTGAAAGTGCTTTATGGGAGATGATTAGTGGAAAATTTGAGGGATAAAGAATATATCAAAGTTTGTTATTGAAAAAGTGGACATCTCTATCAACACTTGGGTTTTAAAAAGAAAAACTACTATGTGGATGGTAAATTTTTTGGGGGTTTCTTCCTATTTGTGTCTTTTGCAGTTATTGACCACATGATAATATGAGAAACGTTTTACATTGGTTTTAGGTGAAGAAGATAACAAATGTTTTTATTTTTTTGCACAACATAGTGACAAATTCTTGATCTCATGCTTACATCAAGCTATGTTTCTGCATTTACAAAATATGTATTGCTTATAGTTCTTATCATTTTATATGACTATTAATCTTTCCGTAATTGTAGATTTTGGAAGTACAAATGTCTGTGCATAAGCTAATGCCATATCTGGTACTTATTCCTGTCATTGATGCAGAAGAAGCATCCGAATAGAATATCTGAATTAGAGTCTCAGATTTCTTGGCTTCAGGAGGACTTGAAGCAGGCAAGGGACCAACTGCGTTCTTCGGAATCAGGCAAGAAACAGGCTCAGCTAGATGCTGAGGATTCCAAGAAGCAACTATTGGCCTTGTCTTCAAAGCTCGAAGTGTCTCAGCAGCAGCTCCGGGAGCTATCTACTTCTGAAGCAGCTCGTCTTACTGAGCTCCAAAAGATCTCACAAGAGCGGGATCAGGCCTGGCAGTCTGAGCTTGATTCTGTAAGGAAGCAGCATTCAGTCGACTCAACATCCTTGGCATCTGCCATCAATGAGATTCAGTGGCTCAAGATTCAGCTTGAGATGGTAGCTGCATCTGAGGCTGAAACAAAGCACGTGGA
The DNA here is from genome assembly GCA_946598075.1 of Artocarpus hirsutus. Classification (NCBI taxonomy): domain Eukaryota; kingdom Viridiplantae; phylum Streptophyta; class Magnoliopsida; order Rosales; family Moraceae; genus Artocarpus; species Artocarpus hirsutus. Next base: position 6,874 of record CAMOHE010046499.1, on the reverse strand, counting down.
ACCAACAAATGAAGAACTTCAGAGCTTGAAAGGGAATTTAGCTGAAACTCTATCTCTTTTGGAGAACATGAGAAACCAGTTAAAGGATTGTAAACAGTCGGAAGCTCAAGCACAAGAGCTAGTCAACGAAACTCTGCTGCAGCTGGAGACCGCAAAAATGACAGTGGAATCGCTCAGGTTAGATGGCATGAAAGCCATGGAATCTTACAACTCCATTGCTTCGGAGTTGGATCAGTCCAGGGTACGCATAAACTTTCTAGAAGGACTCGTAAGCAAGCTAAGTGGGAACCACACTAATGGAAGTAGTAATGACCTTTCTGTGAATCCCGGGGTTGACAATGACCTTGTGCAGAGATTTGGACAACAACAGACTGATGAAGACGGAGAGCTTAGTAACTTGAAGTTCGAGGTACAACGTTTAAGATCTGCTCTTGAAGCTGCCGAGGCCAGATACCACGAAGAACAAGTTAGGAGCATGGTGCAGATAAGAAGCGCACAAGAACTTATGGAGGGGATAAAATCTGAATCAAGTCTAAGAGAGGCCAAGCTGGTGGCGGAACTGGGGAAAGCCAAAGCTGACATTGAAGAGTTGAAGGCCAATCTGATGGATAAGGAAACCGAACTGCAAGGTATTAGTGAAGAGAACGAGGGGTTGAATTTAAAGCTTGAGAAAGCCAAGTCCGGGCAGAGAGAGTATGAACTGGAAAGGGAACTGAAGAACTTGAAGGAACATGTTGCGGATTTGAAGGCCAACTTGATGGATAAGGAGACGGAATTGCAAAGCATAGCAGAAGAGAACGAAATGCTGAAATTGCAGATGAAGAAGAGCCAAACGGACAGGAGTACAGTGAGTGACGAGGTGGTTGCAGAAGTGGAGGCAGCAAGATCAGCAGAAAGAGATGCTCTGGCGAAGCTTGGAGTGGCGATGGAAGAGGTGGACAGGAGCCACAAGAGGGCAGCAAGGGTGGCCGAGCAGCTGGAGGCGGCACAAGCAGCAAACGCAGAAATGGAGGCGGAGTTGAGAAGGCTGAAGGTGCAATCCGACCAGTGGAGAAAGGCTGCAGAGGCAGCTGCATCCATGCTTTCAGCAGGGAACAATGGGAAGTTCATGGAGAGAACTAGTTCATTGGACAGCAATTACAGCCCCGTAGCTGGCAAAATAAGCTCGCTTTACTCAGACGATATGGATGACGATTTACTCAGAAAGAAAAATGGGAACATGCTAAAGAAGATTGGGGTGCTTTGGAAGAAGCCACAGAAATAGAAGAGCAGTTTGGTTGAAGACGCACAATGTTTGTAAGTTTATATGTCGTTTGAGTCATCTGTTTTTCTTTTCTCCTACTACAACTCTAATGTTTTGCTTTCTTTTTTTTTCTGCCAGAAATATAGAGCCAAGATTTTGTATGGAGTAAAAGTTGGTGCCATCTAGCCAAGGAGACTACGGTCGTTCCTTTCACCTTTTGAAGACAATGTCTGTAACAATGAATTCCTTCTCAGTACTGCCTTTCAAGCATAAAAAATATGTAGTAATTTGAGACCACTATATCCACGGTATCGATAACCTTGTTCTTATGATACATGTTTTAAGACGGAAAATTATCCTTTTTTGGGTTGTTTAGCTAGCTGTGATATTTTGATGGAATTTTGTCAGTGGGATAGTTGCTTGTTCAACATTCTCTGCGCATGAGCGCTTTCTTTACAATGATCCTGATTAATGTTCATGTTTGTTTAGCGGGACAATCCCGTTATCAACATCAAAGACGATCAAAAGTTAACAATTTAGCTTAAAAAACGTATAGCTATTCAATTGTCGCTGCCAATTCCACCACCCCTTTTGATTTGTTTTTCACGTGTGTTCTCTAGTTGTGTCGTTGCTCTTGCTCAGGTCTGTTAGTGTCGTTTTCCAGTATGCTGTCCTTTGCATTTTCTTTTGTCGTGTTCCCGTTTGTTTGTCGCTATCTTTTTTTCTTTTGGGTGTAGTTCTATAACTTCTATTACTTGTCATGTGCGTTTTTTGTTCGTTTGTTGTCGCTTTTTTTTTTTGTCCGTCTTCAATGGTCTTTTTCTTTTTTTTTTTGTGATTGTTGGCCCTCGAGTCTCTTGCTATCGCTTTTGTTTTCTTTTGTCGTTTAAATGTGTGTTTAAACTGAGCTTTTCCTTTTTCAATTTGAACCAAGACTCTATTGTTGACGTGTTTAATTTTTGTCGTTTCTTGTTTAGTTGTCCATTTCTTCATCGTTGCGCTAGGCCGCTAGCCCATTCATTCATATATTATGTGATCGTTTATTATTCTTGCATGACATTTAAAGTTTGGGCTTGGCTCTTTTGTTGTCGTTTTTAATCTCTTTGTCGCTTTCACTTTTGTTGTTGCCGTTTCTCTGAAACTGTCGTTTTAAGCATTCCTGTCGCTTCAAAGTTTTCTATGACTGTTGTTGTCGCTTTTGCTTTTATTGTCGTTTTCTTCATTGGTCAAGTTTCTACATTGGTCTTTGCCGTCGTTTTATCTTGTATGTCGTTTATAGTAGTTTGTAGTGTCCTGTGGGGCTTGCCTTCTGTATCATTTTGTGTTATCCTTGTCGCCTGACTAGCTTATTGGATTTGGGACCTTTAAACTTTTATCATGATTCGTTTTTAGCGGTTTTCAAGTTCATGTCGTTTTCATTGTCGATTTTGGACTTCATTGTCGTTTCTCTATTTTATTTTCCGTTTTTTATTGTTTTTAATTGACATTGTGGAGGTGATAGAATAAGATTTCTACTTCGAACGGCAAGAAAGACCTGGACTATCGCTTGAGTTGGTTACTCTACAAAAATATATTTCTTATGGGAAAAAAACACGAGAGAAACGTGAACATTGGGTGAGATTTCTCTTGGTTCGGCCTATATTCCCAATCTCTACTTTGACACTCCTATAAGACATCCATTTGCGACGACTTCCTTGACCACTTATCCCTCTACTTCAAATTCGTTAACTACTTATTCCTCTAGTTTCTGCTGTTTTCATGATAAAAAATGGAAAATGTGGAAACGACAGAACCAATCCACTCAACCCAATGGTAGACAGTATTCAATAAATTCACTCGTGTACCTGCTTGATTGCCTTGTATGCCTAATCCATATTCACGAGAGTGAAGAAACTTCATGCATGGCCCTTAAAGATACAAATATGATCAACATCAAACGAATCACCGCTAAATAAATTAAATGTCGTTTTCATTTTTTATTTTATTCTTTTACGTCGCTATCCTGTTTTATTTGTTTCGCCAGGTCTGTTCTCGTTATTCTCATGTGCGATTTTCGTTTCCTTCTTTTGTTGTCGTTTAATTGTTGCGGTTTTTCATTCTTATGATGTTTTTAAACATTGTCGTTTTCCCATCCCTCTGATTTTAAAATCTGTCTTCGTTTTTCTATTTCATTTTCCAGCTCTTCCTTTCGTCCATGTTTTTGTGGTGTATACTCGTTGTCTTTTTTTTTTTTTTTTAATATTTTTCCCTGTTTCTTTTTTCATTATTGTCATAAATGTGCTGCTTCATATTTGCTGTCGTTTACCTCCAATTAATGTCGTTTTCAGGCTATGTTGTGGTTTTCCTGATATATTCTCATTTTCGGTTCTTGCTCGTCTATGTTGTTGCTTATTCCTTCTTAATCCTTATCATTTTAACGTGCTTCTAGGGTCATTATCCCTTAGTTCTCGCTTGTTATTTTTTGTTGTCGTCAGTGTTAAATTGTCGTTTCATCTTTTGTCCCTTGGATCGTTTAGTAGTTCCATTTTCATATTCTATCAAGGTTACCAAGTATGTCTTGTTGTTACATTTTCATTTTTCCTGTTTGTCAATAACCTCGGTTGTTGCCTGTGTTCAAATACTCTAGCCACCATTATTCTAGTTTTCATTTGAATATTCTCATTTTTCATTTTCTCGATTGTCGTTGCCTTTATTGTTGTCGTGTTTACACTTTTTGTAGTTTTATTGATTTTTGTGTCGTTTTCCTCAATTATCGTGTTGATATTTCTTCATGGCTGTTATTTATCTATTTATTGTAGTTTTCTTCTTATACTTTGTGTCTGTTCTCTTTTTATGCCGTGTTTAAATGTTGTCGTCCTTATACTATTCTCATTTATTTCAAATGTCGTTTCATTTGTTTGTGTCGTTTGCCTTTTCTATTGCCTTTTAATTTTCATTGTTGTTTCCACTGTTCTGTCTTTTCATCTCATTTTGTGAATGAAGAACAATAAAGAAACCACGTTTAATGAATATATATATATATATATATATATGTATGTATGGATCAAAACAAAGAAACATTTTTGTTTACTTTTTTCTTTTCCTCAAAAAACCACGATTTTCAATAAGTTTATCAGTTTGGGACCGAAGCAAGCAGTTCCCTTTCGGCTATGAGTTTGGTCACAAGGCAACCCTATGCGGCCCATTTCTCTCGCAGTAAAAAATTTCAGCCCAATAGGAAAACATGTATTTTATTTTTTTAAAAAAAATTACACAAATATAACCATTTTTTAAAAAGTAAATTAAAATTTATTTTCATTTTATAAATATCATTTATATGTCCTTTTTTAAATTATATATATTGAGAATCCAAAAACATTCTCTAAGTAGACTTTATCATATATTTATTTTGATTTTTTTAACAAATCTTCTTATTTTTTCACAGTTGGGTCGTTAAAAAAAAGTAATATTAGAGAAATATAAATATACTTAATTAATTATAATGTAACTTAAACAAAAAAAAAAATCCATGTTATTAAATTACTTACAATAAAAATTTAAAAAAAAATACAAGAAGCAATAAAAAAATGAATATCATTAACTTAAAATAGTATTGTTTGTATTACAAATCTGTAATATTAGCACACCTTAAATAAGAATTATCATTAATACTTAAAGTCTTAAAAATGAATGCCATTAAATATCATTATCATTAGATATCATTAACTTAATAATATAAAAAAGACTTAATAAATGCTATTTCATTAATTTGATTACCTATCACTAAAAAAAGAGAATGTCATTACCACTTGAAGTTTTAAAAAAATAAATATTATTAGGTATCATTAAATTTATGATATATTAATTATATAACCTATAAGACACATAAAAAGACTTTATAAATACTATATCCTTAATTTAATTACAACATCCTAATTTTAATTTGTCAGTAAAACGTGATTTCATCAAAAATTCTATCTTTTAGTCGAGGAAATTTTAAAATCATTATTTTGAATACTAATTTGTATTTAAACAACAAACAACCTAATTTCAAGAATATTTTTAATTATAATGATGTTTTAAAATTTTAAATAAATATATTCTAATTATTCTAAAAAATAAATTAAAACTAATAATATAATTATTTAGGCCATTATTGTCTTTATATATATATATACGTGGGGACATATAAAAAATATTTATAAATTGTAGGCATAATTTAACTCTATAAATAAAAAACAACCATATGTGTCGTTGACTTTTTTTTTTTTAAGAAAACAAGTTCAAAAACAGGGAAAAAAAGCAATAGGGTTTTCTGCTCACTGGTGGTGGCGAGCGAAGCAGGTTCTTCAAGCGACCCAGAGCTCTCTGTTTCAGTCGAAGGCCTCTCCTACAGTCCTGAAATCATAGGGTCAGTCCCAGGCTGAGTAAAAGTTTAAATCTTAATTAGTGTTTGTTCCTGTGGAAAACGTTTTCTCGGAGGGAAGTTTCGGGGAAAAAGATCTCCTACACTCGCTCTTCAATATTAATGCGATTCCTGTATAGGCTTCAGAAAAATCAATATTATGGGTTTGATACATTTGACATTAAACTCTAATAAGCTCAATGTATTTTGAAATAACTAGTTTCAGATAATAAAGCATCTTTGTGAAAGAAAGAGGCTCAGCTTTTAGTATCAGTCGTATGATTTTGATAGGGAACGAATATATATCCATTGTGAATCCAGTGCAACGAAAACAATCAAACAAACAAATTGTTTAGTTCAATTGTACGGTTTTCCTATGGACTAAATAAGCAAGTCATGTGATTCAATTTGGGATTTCTTAAAATTATTACGAGATTCAATTTCCTTTACTAGGTACTTTTTTTGTGTTAAATATATGGTCTTACAACGGTGCCAGTTGTTAGCGACTGGACTTTGTTTTTGTCAAATTAGCAATAGAATTTGGTGCTCAAAACAATTGGAAGTGGGTACTTGGTGCCGCCATATTATCCTTATTTTTTTTCATAGGCATCTAATTACTATTTTTCTTTATGGGTTTTTTGCCCATTGTCAGTGTTTTTCATGTCCGCCTCTGCCTTCTATTATGTTTTGCATTTGAGCTGTCTTTGGTTGGGCATGTATTGTTCTTTTTTGGCAAGTTTGCATTTGAGTATGTTTGTGATTTTTATCTAGCATTATATCATATCACTAGTACAAAATGTGGATTCCACGACGGTTTATAACCGTCGTGGAAAAATTTCACGACGATAAAAAAACCGTCGTGGAAACCTCTGTCGTGGAATATGATCGACTTTTCACTACGGTTTTTCACCGTCGTGGAATAGATTAATTTGGCGCGCGGGGGGGGAGGGGGGGGTGAACGTCGTGGTCGCTAAGGCTACCACAACGGTTTTTGTGAAAAACCGTCGTGGTAGCTAAGGCTACCACGGCGGTTTCTAGCGAAAACCGTCGTGGTAGCTATGGCTACCACGACGGTTTCTAGAAAAAACCGTCATGAAAATTTTGTATTTTTCAAAAAAAAAAATCTCCTGCAATTTCAATTTCCTACGAGATGGCCAGTCTCGTATGTTATCCATTACATCAAGGCTCTAATTACATATAATAATTGTTCTATAATCAAATATTAATTTGTATTTACAATATCTGTT
>CAMOHE010046498.1:0-38132 GCA_946598075.1 Artocarpus hirsutus | reverse complement strand
CATGAAAGTTTATGCATGTTTTCATGATAATGATTTTCAAAGTATGAAAGTATAAATATGTATATATGTATCACTTAAATAAGTGTTGCACACCCTATGTTATGTTTATGTTTATGATGTCCCAAAGGTTGGACTTGTCATGTTTGGTTTGGGATTTGCAACCCCTCTCCTCTCATGACGGCGCGCCTATGATATGATGTTATGGTGCAACACTTGGGCCCCTTAAGATAAAATGGATAAGTTTTAATATGGATGATGTAAGGAAAGATATGTTCTTATGAAAATGTGCTTAGTGCACTATTATGATGATGATGATGATGATGATGTTTATGAAATGTTTTTAAGTTGTGAGAATTACAATGTACTTACTAAGCATTAGCTTATTCAAGTTTTTCATCATGTTGCAGATAAGGGTAAGAAAGTTTTGGAGTAGGCGGAGGACACTGACAGGCGTGTGAGCTCAGGAAGATGGTTTGCAAATGGAAGAACGCCAAGGAAAAATATTTTAAATGAAATGAGTCATGATTTTCGATTTGACTATGTTTATAATTTAAGAAAAATTTTATAAATTTTGTGAATGTTTGTTTACTGTATTTTTATAAATTTTTCATCCGCATTTGAAGCTTTAAAACTTATTATCAAAATTATTTTTTTTTAAGTTCGGCCTGCTGACCATACTGGTCGGACTGTCGAAGATTTCCAATCGGCCTGCCGGTTGCCAAGCATCGGCCTGCCGACCTTGTTGATTTTAAAACCCCATTTTGCAAAGCCTCGGACGGCCTGTTGATGGGTAACCTTCGGCCTGCCGATTGAGTTCGGCCTGTCGGCCGAGCGGTGTTCAAAGAATTTTATTTTGTTTTCAAAGGTTAATTTAATTTTCAATGATATTAGCAAACTATTTATATAACGTCTATGGAAAAGCAATTTACTATAAATAAGTATTATAACTTCTTGAGAATTGTATATATATAAAAAAAAATGTAAGTAAAGATCCTGGGAATGCTTTTCTAAACTATGATTTCAAATGCATGTTATTAATTACAATAGTTTGCTCCAATTATGTTTTAAAGAATGAATATAACGGTATCTGTGACGTCCGGAAAGGAGGCGTTACAATTAATGCTGCTATTGTCGAGTTTACATCAAATAATTATATGTGCTTATTGAATGCATTTAACTAATTTACTCATTTGTGAAAAAGCAAACAACTAAAGCAAGAAAGAGGTTATGTCTTTTTCTATTCTTAATTTGTATATAACTTTATTTTGTGCATTATTTTTTAGCAATGATTCTATTTATACAGCCGTGGTCAATATTTTAGAGCATTACTTTAATCATTGTAAATTTATATTTAGTATATAGATTGTTATATTACTTGATTTAGAGCAAACTTTGTTTATAAATATGTCATTTTATTTTGGTTATTCATTATTAAAGATGTATTTGATTAAATGTTCTAATTAAAACATAAACTTTAATCATTTTAAGTTTATAAAAGCCATGGATACTTTTATATGATTAAACTTGAAATACACTATATTTAGGAAGATATAATTTGCTTTGAATTATTCATTATTAAAATTTATATCTTTAAAGTATAGATTTGAAAAGTTGGGGAAAATAATAAAAAAAAAAGAAAACAACATATTATCATCATTAGCAAAAAAAAAAAAAAAAGTAGCTCAAAAACACACTTTTTCCCCTCATGTAGTTGTTTTATCAATTAATTTATAAAAAAATGTTAATATATTTGGCATAAACAATAATAAAAGTAACAATTTTTAATTATATATTTACAACTTAATTATTTATTCGTAATTTTATTAAACTATTTAAGTGAATTTGTTCGTTTATAATGTTAAAATAACCATTTTAATTTTAAAAAAATATATTAATAGGAAAAAAATTGTAAAAAAACCAATAAAATCAAAGCGCCAACATAAGCAACGTATCACCTAATGCACGGATGAAAACCTCATGATTAGAAATGACAAATATTCAAGTCAAGTATAACGAGACATCGGAATCTCTAGAACAAACATTTCTCGATCAAGACTTCACACAATGTTAGACTTCTTTGAGTCTGTAGGACAAACTTAAAATTCAACATAGTCATCAACGTCTCAAAATGGCAATGAAAAATGTAATTTTCTTACCTAGAATTAATATTATATTTGAATAATTGAAAACCACTTTTCTAATAACAATAGTGATTATTAATAAATTATCTTTATTTCTTTCATTTCACACTTTCCTATAGGTGTGTCTAATATGTACCTCGATGTAGAGACTGTTCTTGCATTTGTCAATACTGTGGTGCTCTATTTTAGTTCAATGAACATACAAAAAGCAACAATCCACCTAAATTTGATATTTGCTGTAAAGATGGAAAAATTGTTTTGCCTCTAATTGAAAACTCCTATCTTAGATAATTTATTTGATTATTATGAAGGACCAACAAGTACACATTTTTGGAAAAAAAAATACAAACTCATAACTTTATGTTTGTATTCACATCATTTGGAGCAAATATAGAAACGAGTACAAAAAAACTCATACAGTCCATGTATCTTTAAAATAAGTAAGACAAATACATCATTTCATGGAATCTTTATTACCAATCAACAATAACCCTTCAAAATTTGCTCAACTTTATATATATATATATATATATATATTTATATAATACAGAAAATAAACTAAAAAATTGAAGGGCAACGTTCTCTTTTGATAATTCAATTATTTAATCAAATTAATTACCAAAAATTTGATAAAAATGCTAGATGAGAACAATAAATTAGTCAAAGTTTTTCGAATGGTAAAAGGTAGTTGCGAACAAGATAAAATTCCTTCAATAAAAACTAAGACTTATAGGTCAAAGACATCCATATAATAGTCAATGTGAACTACCTACTTCAAACGATATTGCTAGTTTAATAGTTGTAGATAATGGTGAGTTTGAACAAGGAAGAGATCTTATAATTCAAGACAAAACAGATATTTTACAAAGAATTACAAAATAACATCCATGTTATATGGCTCTTTAATACCCTTTGCTATGTTCTTATAAAACTGACTTAAAATGGACTGTAAATAACTTAAATAAAAGACCTTTAAGAAAGAGAATTTTTATGAAAGCAATTTATTGTTATCAATTACAAGAGGATGAAATTCAAGGCAATACTTTCTTTAGAGGTGGTAGAATCTTTTAGTGATATGCAACAAACGCATATGCCTTTGTAGAAGGAGATCGTTTAGATTACATTAAAAAAAAAATAAAAAAAACTTAAGATTTAAAAATTACTAAGGTATTTTAGACACTGTTATTAGAGGAGATACAAATGCACAAGCAATAGGTGAAAGAATTATTCTTTCTTCTAGCCACATAGGAAGTCCCAAGTATATGATTTAAAACTATCAAGATATAATGGCAATTTGTAGACACTATGAAAATCTAGACTTATTTATAACATTCACATACAATCCAAAATGGCCTGAAAGTACTAAAGCTCTAGCTAAAATTTTAGGTCAAAAACCTGAAGATAGACTAGATATTATTACAAGAAATTTAAAAATAAAATTAGATCATATTTTATCCATTATAAAAAATAAAAAAATTTGAGATGATTATAGCAAGTTGGTCTACTTTTTAGCACTTATTTTATTTTGTCAATTAGAGAAAAAAAAAGATCTACTTTTCCTGGTTCAATAAAACTAAGACAAATTTTTTCTTTATTTTGCAAATCTATATGTCATTGAATTTACAAAACCAGGCTTGCCACATAGTTAGTCCTTGTTTTTGCCCCTAATGAAAAACTGGGTGGACCATTAGAAATAGACAAATTTATTTTTGTCGAAATACTTGATCATGAGAACATACATTAGAATATAATATTGTAGCTAAATTTATGATACTTGGACCATGAGGTATTGCAAAAATAAATGCTCCATGCATGAAAAATTTAGAATGCTCAAAAAAATTTCCAAAACAATTGTGGGAAGAAAAAACTATTGAAGAAAATAGATTTTTCAATTACAAGCACAAAAATACAATTTTTTAAGTAGAAAAAAAAAGGTATTAAATTAGACAATAGATTTCTAATTTCCTATAACAAAAATCTATGCTGAAAATTCTATGCTCGTACACTATAACAAATTTTTGATTATATAACATTTATTTAACGACCATTTCTCAAAAACCGTCGTGATAAGGAGGAAAAAACACAACGAGTTATGCCCATGAAAACAAAAACTGTCGTGGAATGGAGCCAGAGCTACCATGACTATTTTTTAAAAAACCATTGTGGAATAGACGAGCTACCACAACGGTTTTTCAAAAGACCGTCATGGTATCTTAATTACATGATGGTTTTTTAAAAAACCATCTTGGTAGCTGATCCATTCCATGAGGGTTTTTCAAAAAAACCATCGTGGTAGCTTACTTAAAACTCCTTTTTTTCGTCTCGACATTCAAACACAATTCAAAAACTCACTTCTCAAACACAAACATAGACCTATCTAAATCAGTTGTCATCGTCCTTCTCCACCTCCACACTCCTTAATCTCAGCCTAAATTGTAAGTTTTTGTTAGAAATTAATAAATTGTTGTTGAATGTGTTGTATAATTAATCAAAAATTGATAAATAGTTGTTGATTTTGTTGTTTATTTTGTAAAATTTGTATTGTAGATCATTGGTACGATTTATTTGTTTTATAATGAGTATGTGTAACTTGTTTTATTATGGGTGATGTTTTTGTTTTATGATTAATATATATAGGTGGGTGTATATATAATTTGTGAAATTAATTTTAATTGAATATTTACTATTTATTAATTCGATTTAGAACTTGCAAAATGGGTAGGAAATGGATGTGGGATTTTCAATTGCCTAGAGAGTATATGAATGGTGTGGAAGAGTTCTTGGTTTGCTAAAAGTCATGCCAATGGTGATAAAATCCGGTGTCCTTATGTTCAATGTAGAAACATTAGATTACATCCAATTCCAATTATTAGAGGACATTTATTTCAAAATGAAATTATAAGTAGTTATCAAATGTAGCATTTTCATGGCGAGTCTAATTTCAATCCAACTTTACTGAGTAAAGAAAATGAAGCAATTGTAAAGGATAATATGGATGATCACAACAATATGGTTGATATGGTCAATGATTTAGAATAACACTTCATGCACCATCTAGATTTATTTGAGACAATGATGAATGATGCCGAGACACCCGTGTATGGAGGGTGTACCAATTTCATTGAATTGTCTGCTTTAGTTGGATTATGAAATTTGAAAGCGTTGAGTGGATGGTCAAATTATAGTTTAACAAAATTGTTGGAATTTTTAGGAAGGCTTCTACTAGAGGGTAATAAATTATCTACTAGTATGTATGAGGCTAAGAAGACCTTGAGCACTTTGGGAACGGATTATGAGAAAATTTATGCTTGTGAAAATGATTGTGTTCTCTATAGGAATGAGTATGAGGACAAAAATTATTGTCCAGTTTGTCAATAAGCAAGGTGGAAGAAAGAAAAAAAGCCAAAAGATGGCAAGAATAGAGTGCCAAAGAAAGTGTTATGGTACATTCCACTAGTACCACGTTTGAGGCGTTTATTCGAAACACAAAACATGCCAAGAATTTGACATGGCATCATGACAAAGGGGTAGATGATGGTATGCTTAGACACCTAGCGGATTCACCACAATAGAAGACTTTTAAAGTCGATCATCCCAACTTTAGTGCGGATCCAAGAAACATACATTTCGTTTTGTCGACGGATGGAATGAACCCACATGGTAACATGAGTAGTAGGCATAGCACTTGGCCCGTAATACTTGTTAATTACAATCTCCCTCCAAAGATGTGCATGAAGTGAAAGTTTTAAATGTTGTCTTTATTGATTTCAGGTCTTCACCAACCATGCAATGACATTGATGTATACTTGGCACCGTTAATCGATGACCTAAAAAAGTTGTGGGAAAATAGAGTTGAAGTTAGAGATGCTTACTAAGAAGAGACGTTCATACTCCATGCAATGTTTATATGAACAATTAACGACTTCCCTACATATGACAATTTATCTAGTTATTCACGAAGAGTTCTATTGGTTGTCTTATTTACATGACAGAAATGTCTCATAAACAGTTAAAGAATGGTAAGAAAACTATTTTTCTTGGTCATAGAAGATGGTTGCTAAGAGAGCATCGCTATCGCAAACAAAAGAAAGCCTTTGATGGCAACAGTGAAGAAAGAGACCCTCCTCGTCCTTTGACAAGTGAACAAATATTTGAAATGGTAAAAGATATGAGAGTTGTATTTGGTAAGAGAAAGCGAGGTAAGAACGAGCCGTCGATTGATGGACCACGGAAAAAAAGATCAATCTTCTTTGTTCTTTCATACTAGAAGACACTTTTTGTTCGTCATTACTTGGACATTATGCATATTGAGAAAAATGTTTGTGAATCATAGTCAGCATATTACTTGACATTCCAGCCAAGACTAAGGATGGTGAAAAAGCTCAGTTGGATCTCATGGAAACAAAGATTAGGCCTAATTTGTTTCCCGAGAAAAGAGAAAATTGCACTTACTTACCTTCGACGAACCACACATTTTCCAAAGCAGAAAAGAGAAAGCTTTGTGAATGGCTTGCGTCATTAAAAGTGTCAGATAGGTATTCTCAAACTTCAAAAAGTTGGTGTCGGTAAAGGATTTGAAACTTATTGGCATAAAAACACACGATTGTCATGTGTTGATGCAACAATTACTACCACTTGTTTTATGGGGAATTGTAACAAAGGATGTGAGATTTGTAATTTCCAAGTTGTGCTCACTTTTTATTTCAATATGCTCAAAGGTAATTGATCCACTTGTGTTAGATTCACTGCAATCGGAGTTGGTGTAAACCTTATGCATGCTTGAGAAGTATTTTCCATCGGTATTTTTTGACATCATGATTCATTTAACGGTGCACGTAGTACGTGAAGTTAAGTTATGCAGACTGGTGTATTTGAGATGGATGTACCTATTTGAAAGATATATGAAGGTTTTAAAGGGCTATTCAAAGAATCGAAAGAGGGATGTATTGTAAAAAGTTACATAGCTGAGGAATCGATTGAATTTTGCTTCGAGTACTTATCTAATGTGGATGCAACTGGGGTGCCAAAGACTATAAAAATTGAGGCAAGGGGACTGTCTACTGGCAATCCTTAGTCAGTAAAACAAGAGGAGGGGGAGCAAGCTTATCTTTATGTCTTGCACAATGCTAATGAAGTAAAGTTTTTATTGAGGTGCACATGAACGAATTAAAAAAAGTACACCCACAAAGAACAAGAAATGAGAAGTGGTTGTAAGATGAACACAACTGGACCTTTAGTTTGTGGATTAGAGCACACATCTATAGCAAGTGCTCCACATCATAAGATGGAGGCATGTTACAGGAGTTGAAGAACCTATCTAGAGGAGCGTCATCGGTAGTTACAAGGTATATGTCATATTCTATAATTGGTTACACTTTCTTTACTCGTGAAAGAGATGAAAAGCATCCGGTACAAAATAGCAGTATGACTCTTTGTGCCAAGGCTATGCATATTGCCTCCGCCAAGGACACGAATCCAGTATACGAGACCATGAACTACTTTAGTTTTATCGAAGATATTTGGAAACTAGATTATGGGTGATTACGCTAGCACTTTTTAAGTGCAAATGGGCCAGCAATAACTATGTTAAGAAGGATGATGACGGCATCACGGTGGTTGACTTTAGAAGATTGGGATTCAGGAATGATCCCTTCATTATGGCATCACAAGCAATCCAAGTTTTTTATACTACGGATCCCCAAGACATGAAGTTGTCTCTAGTCATCCCAACAAAGCTAAGAATAGTTATTGACGGTGAAGAAGTTGCGGAGAATTGCACAGATATCCCTTCATGCACAAAGGGACTGTCACAAGTTGAAGAGATAGATAATTTTGAATATGTTTCACACTTGCTTTCTGAAGATGTGGAATGGATATGTATTGAGGAACCAATGAAAAAAAAAAAAAGAAAAAAAATGAGCATCTATAAACCAATTTATGTTAATTTATTTTAAAATTTTTCTTTAATTTCTTTCATTTTTCATCCTTTTTTAAGGGTTTATATATCTATCTATAGTTATATTTGTAGTGAAAACAGAGAAAAAGTATACATTTTGGGCCATTGGATACTTAACACACGGGCTGGCCACCCTAGGTAGAAAAGAAAATAATATGTAAGAAATATTTTAGACAATTTTTTACGACAATTTTTGCAAAAATCGTCATTAAATGTGAATGTTGTGATAGGCTTCCATGACAGCTTTTACAAAAAACCGTCGTGGAGTGCTGTAACATATCATAGCATATGTTAGAGTATTCCACAACTGTTTTTGCAAAAATCGTCGTGGAAGCCTATATGTTGCTTCCATGACAGTTTTTACAAAAACTATCATGGAAGCCTACCATAACAGTTTTTATGCCATGATAGCATTCCACGACGGTTTTTGCAAAAATCGTCGTGGAATACATAACATTCCTTGACGGTTTTTGCAAAAACCATCATGGAAGCTTATTCTCCCCCTTTAAATTTTTGAAACTTGCACCCACCCCCCACATTTTGAGTACGTACCCTCTCTCTCTAAAATTCCTCTCTCTCTTTAAAATCCCTTGTAAAAACCGTAGTGGAATACATAACATTCCATTGCAAAAACCGTCATGGAAGCTTATTCTCCCCCTTTAAATTTTTGAAACTCGCGCCCACCCCCCACATTTTGAGTGCACGCCCTCTCTCTCCAAAATTCCTCTCTCTCTTTAAAATTCCTAGCTCTTTCTCTCTCTAAAAAATCCCTCTTTTTCTCTTTCCACCGCCATCACCTCCACCATTGTCGCCTCCGCCGCCGTCGCTTACTCGCCGCCAGTAAGCTCACCCTCCCTCTCCCTCCTCTTCCCCTTCCCTCTCTCTCTCCTCTTCTCCTTCCCTCTCTCTCTCCCTTCGCCTGTCGGCCCCCCCACCCGCAACCCCCACCCACCACCCACCACCCCACTCACTCCCCCTTGCACCCACCTATAGCCCCCACCCACACCCCCACCCCACCCCCCCAAAAAAAAAATCATATATGTGTAATATGCGAAATTTTGTAATTGAAATTGTAAATTTGTGAATATCTGTAATATGTGAAATTATATATGTAATTGAAATTGTAAATTTGTGAATATGTGTAATATGTGAAATTGCGTAATTGAAAATTTATGAAGGTGAATATGTGAAGATGTGAATATGTATAATATGTGATTTAATATTACTATGAATGTGTTAGTTTCTGCTTACTTTGCACAAATACACTATCTCGTGAGATCAATGGTGACCAGTACGAGGACGAGTACGAAGAGTGCACTCCATCTTTATTGCAATATAGCAAGGGAAACCAACATAGTAAGCCACGAAGGCGAACCGAATTTGATCCAAAAGTAGACTTTGAGCGAAGGGCTACATTGATGAAAAAAATTCATCAGATGAGAAAGAAAGGTTTAAGAATTGAAGTGAATTTTGATTCAAAAGGCCAACCAAAATGCACACCCGGCCATGAATTAAGTAGTTGGATCGGAGTCCTTAGTCAAGAGCATGTTCCTATATGGACAAAAGATTGGAGGTCTAAGGATTTGGATAAAGTAAAAGATGTGATTTAGAGAGAGATATACGAAGCTTTTACAGTCGAGGATAGGCATAAGAAAAGGGCTTTGAAGGTCTGTGGTGAATTAGCAAAGGGGCTAAATCTGACCTCTACGTTACCTTGGTATAGCCATATCTTTCCATTTCAGAGGAGGATGAAAATGTACATGAACGGCCTCCTACTGTAGTACACTACTACCCTTCCATAAATGATGATGATTGGGAAGCTTTTGTGAGGTATCGACGTTCCACCGAATTCCAATTGCTATCATCAAATGCAAGAAAACTAAGAGCAAAAAATGAATACTGCTCTATGGTTGGCCGAGTTAGATATAGAGAGCTCGAGCAATCCTTGGTACGTTAATATTTTAATCATATTACATATATCAATTATTCAATCAATACTATGTTACTAACATAGTGTAACACAGTTTGCTAAGATAGGAGTGCTACCAACACGGGAGGAGTTGTGGGTAAAATCACGTCAAGGTCCTAATGAACAGTTTAAAAATCTAAAAGTAGTAGAAATTAGGAACTTGATTGTAAGTTTATTGAACACGAAAAATAAATTTGTAATTTAATACCTATTGAAGGATCTTAAGAATAACATGGTTTTGTTGTTGTTTTATAGAATGAACACACGACGCAACAAAGTCAAAGGAGCTTCCAATCGGTCGGTAATGATGACATTTTGACGAGGGCACTAGAGAAACCGAAACATTCAGGTCGTGTTCGCGTTCGCGTCCAATCAAAGTATGTGAAGCAGTCTTAATACTTTAACCTCCAATCAGGTACTTCAAAATTTAATTCCTAAATGTCGAAGATGCAAATGAAGATTGCAAAACTGCAACGTCTTGTGACCGAGATCATTTTCCAAGGACGTGCCAAGTCGACAGATAATAGCATCTCACAATGCAATAGCTTCAAGGCTAGTTGTAACCCTCCTAATAATGTAGCAAAAGCTCTAAAAGTCCAACTGTCACCTCCTCATCAAGACCCCAAACAATGCAAGGTTTTTGTTGAGGATAGAATTAATAGTGGATGTGCACTTGTTGAGCTTAGAAAGGTATGGATAGAGAGTCTTACAACTGATATAGTTCATGGATGACTATTAGGAGAAGAAAACATGCGCGTTGGCATTACTACCATCAGAGTAAGAACAGCTGAATTGCCTACTCCAACACTTGAAGCATCAAGTGTAGGTGAAGCAGCTAAAAGCTTCATCGCATGGCCGAAGAGGTTAGTTGAAGTCATTGCATTGACGAGGACAAGTCGAGCACCTACCCACGTTCCACAAGATCTAAGCAGAAAGAAATCCCAAGAAAAGAAAAGCTCTACAAAAGCAAGACAATCACAACTTGAGGTAGAACAAGAATAAGAACAAGAACAACCCGTTGCTAATGAGCAACTGCATGCATTTAACTTCGCTTTAGTACCTCAAGAACTTATGCAGTTGGCTCTATGTGCACATTCTTTCATGTGCAATGGGTAGCAATGATTAGCCTATCTATGTGGGGTATGAGGACGTTTACTACTTCATCAACTTTGAAAAAATCAGGGCGGACTGTATCCTAGTATACCTTATGTAATAACTCCATCCTTATTTTATATTTTTAAAATATAGGTAGAGTTATAAGGTGCTTTCAAATAATCGACTGCATTGTTTTTTTATTGTAGTTTTTTGGCAAAATATTATGAACTTCAAGGGTTGAAGCAAAATTTCGGCTTCATATCTCCGGCGATTGTTTCAAGAGCTGCAAGAGACCTAAAGAGTGATTGTAGAGAGTGCGCTATATCACTCCTCCACCTATTAGCTTAAGCACTGAGGGGAAAATTATTCTTCCTGCCGTACAATGTTGGAGAACATTGGATGTTGACACTTATTTCACCATAGGATGATCAAATATATTGGTTTGACCCCCTCAGACACCCACCATGTGAGGATTTTGTATCAGTCACGAGATTGTAAGTAGTAATGCACTCTTATAAAATTAACTATTTTTAGTCCCACATAATTTTATCGTCTATTAATTCATTTAAACATGACATATTGTTAGGGCACTTAACGATTGGAAGCTTCAAGTTGGAAGTGGTGTCACAAACTGACCGAACGGAACACTATATTCCAAACGTTAGTGTCCAAGACAACAAGGAAATGTAAAATGTGGTTTTTTTTATTCTACGTTTCATGCGGGATATAATTACAAGGGGTTTACAAGTCTTAAGAAAAAAATATTTTTATATATATACAGATATACATGAAGTTAGATTAGAGTGGGTACAATTTATAAATAGGTATGTGCTCTTTAGATAGATAGATAGAGATAGTAGATCAACAATTGCTCAAAATAGCTCAAATATAAATGATATTGTAAATATCTTGTAATTTCAATATACACCAATTTTTGTATGCAATCAGGGCCTTGTAATAATGGATAACATACGGGATTGGCTATCTCGTGAAAAATCAAAAATTTTTGGAGATTTTTTTTTGTGGCGATACTAATTTCCCACGATGATTTTTAGAAAAACCGTTATGGAATCATAGGTTGCACGAGGCTTCTAGGACAGTTTTCTAAAAAACTGACATGTAAGTGTGTGATTCCACTATGGTTTTTTAAAAAACCATCGTGAAAGCACACGTTTCCATGGCCATTTTTAAAAAACTGTTGCCATTCTGCCACCGTTTTTTAAAAAACCGTTGTGGAATCATAGGCTTCCATGACGGTTTTTTAAAAAACCGTCATGGAAGATTATTACCTACATCCCCCTTTCCACACCATTTTTCTTGTTATATGATGGTAAAAAACTGTCGTGAAAACTCTATTTTATACTATGATTAAAGTTTTTATGACAGTTTTTTAAATTTCACGACGGTTATAAACCGTCGTGGAATCCGCAGTTTGTAGTAGTATATATAGGTCACTCTACGGGGACACAAAGCAGAACAATTTGATGAAAATATTTTAAAATCAATTTAAGGACCAATTGTAGTGGTTTTTGTAGCAATGTCAGTCAAGTAGTATCTAGGTATTTTTTTCAAAACTTGATCCTAACAATTACATATATAAACACAACATCTAAAAGAAAATACTAATTTATTTGATGTTAAAATTATAGAAAATCCTTATGTATCAAGTACTGCAGCAACAATATTTTATATTGACCTAGATATCAGAGACAACAACATTAAAGAGAAGGTAAGAAAAATAAGACCAAATTATTGAAAAAAATATATTTTGCCTCATATTTAAAAATCATAATTACTGTTTCATGTAATTATTTTTACTTTAACATGCATAGGTTTTCCATCAAACTTAGAAAATTGACTTCCTACCAGGATCAAAATCAATGCATTTAATTGGAAAACAAAAGTTACAAAATAGAAAACAATCAATTAGTTGATAGCGTTTGATTCAAAAAGCAATCAAGTTAGTATTACTAAAACTTATCTTATTTATTTCAGCACCCAAACTAACAAAATTTCCTTATATAGGATGTCAAATTTACAATAAAGTAGCAATAATTAGATTCTCTATAGATCAGGGATGGTATTACAATTCATGTTCCAAATGTTAAAGATAGTTAAAACAAGCAGGTAATGGTTGGTGGTATGATAATCATGGCAACATAAACACAATGCCCAATCCATGGTAATAAAACTTGCTAACAATTTGTTTCTAAAAATTTATTTACTTCTGTTACAATAAATAACATTCCACATTAACTAACAATTACCATATGTATTACAAGTATAGATTAAATATGCAAATCAAAGATCATGGTGGACACCTGCAAATCACCATGTTTGGACAAGCTCTACAAACATTAATCAAAACATCATGGCCATATTAACAATTGATCAAGCCTTTACAGATTCATCTATAATCCCATCAGTTATTGATCAATTAAAAGGATAAACAAAAATCTTTCAAATCTATTTTCACTTAAAAGGAGCACAGATAAATACAAATCTTTCAAAAATCTTTGAAGATACCAAGCATTCAGCAGTAACACAACTACCACCTCTCACAACAATAGATCCAAAAATAGTAGACCCAGAAAAATTTACCACAAAGTAAAACATATTTACAAATTTATATTAAATATCTTTAAAAATCATTTATTACCATAAATAAATACCTTAATAATATTTTATCATTTTAATTCTGAAACAAAAGACAACTTAGCCAACAATAAAAAATCTAATAACCACGTTCTATAACCACTTTTAAATCCTTTAATTTACAATGCATCTAATCCAACATTTTTAACTTCCTTGATAATATTGTTATTAATTTTTTTGCATTCTCATTTTTCAGTTGCGAAAAACCAAAGAAAAAAAAGAAAACAAAAGTTACAAAACACAACAAAAAACTTTTCAATACAATATTATATCAATATATTATATATATGTTTGTATACAACAATTAATATTATACTGTAAACATTTCCAACTTTTCACATACCAAAAATTTTCCTTGCAACAACGCGCGGGTTTTCAGCTGTTATTATCTAATGTAGTTGAAAGGTAAAAATTATAGAAAGTAAAAAATGCACGAGGATAAGAAGCCGTTTGAGCTTTGGGTTTTGAGCTTCAGCCCCCTGGCCCAAGTGGCCCTACGTTTGTAAATACCTTTCCACGCTCTGCGTATATTGACCCCATTGAATTAACTGGTTACGGAGAGATAAAGGTGAAATGTGATGAGAGCTACCCTTCACAAAATCGTCACCGTCCATTCTAATTTGGACAGCTGAAAATAATGGGGGGATCCGCCGGGCAAATGGAAGTGGTGCCTTGTGTATGTTTATGAGTGTGCATATATACATATATATATATATGTATATATTTGTATATTTTAGCTTTCATGTCTTGGCCAATGCAACAATTGAATAATATTTGTCAACCAGTGGATAAGTGCACTTGCTCTCTACCATTCAACGTAGTCACGCCATCACCCAGACTATGAATATCCAATTTCCAATTCTGAAAAGGATATAAATGCATAAATCAAGGAATTTCGCGAATAAACTTTTTTCTTAAAAAAAAAAAAAATCTCTTTTATTAAAAGCTCCTTTTTAAAATACTTATCCACTGTACATGTTTTGAATCATTAAATCTGATCAAAATTACTTTTTTAAGCTAATCTAAGAGAACAAATTTATATACCCAGCAACAGGTATCATTTTCGATTCCCACAAAAAAAATGCCTCTTTGTAAATGATAAAATTAATTGTCTTTATTTTCATGGCTTTTTAGTTACACTCTTATTATTGAAAATTAAAATTCCCTTTCCACAAAGTTGAAAGGATTAAATTCTTGATCTCAAAAAACCCTCGATAGTTTGTCCTAGAGTTCAAACAGCCTTAAACAGCTAGCATTGGTTGAACCATGCCATCTCAACAATAAAGAATGCCACCTTATATTTGCAACTCAAGATAGCACAGTTACAGTTAAACAAGAATGGACTTGACATCTTCGTGAAGAACATGAGGACGACTCTGTGATCATAACCAGCAACCACTAATAGCAACGAGTTCAAATTAAATATTCAAGATGGCAACAAGAGAGATTAGAGTATCTCTAATGGGATACAAAATTGTTATGACAATATCAAAATTTGACAATTGAGTGTATAAGAAACTCTCTAATACTGTAACAATCTGCACTTCCATTGGGTATGATATTGTCAGCTTTGGATGTAAGCCTTTATGATTTTGTTTTTGGGTTTACCCCCAAAAGCCTCATATCATTAGAAGATAGTGTCTTTACTTATAAACCATCATTTATGATCTTTTCAAACAATATTGGACCATATTAGAGAAGTTGTTTTGAATAATACATGTAGTGTAAAGGTTGGTGGTGAGTGATAATTGGTAATTGATATTTACCTATTGCTATTTTGATTCATGCTATGTGATAGGAGGAATAATCATTTGAGGAGGAGATTTTGAATTTTTGTTTCAAAATTCAAGTTCTTAAAACCTTTGCAAAGATTAAAGGGGAGCAAAATGAATTAACTATCAAGACACTCAAAAATTGTTTTCTTATCATCAAAAAGGCGGAGATTCTTAGCTTCAAGGTTTTATAAAGTAATTTTAAACTAGTTTTGATGATAACAAATACAATTTTTGTGTACATGTGTAAATATGTATTTTTTAGCCAATGAAATTCTTGAGTATTGAAAAGCTTAAGTGTCAAGCATAATTAAGTGAAGAACATTCAAGAAGCATCAAGCAAGGACGTAACAAGGAGTTGACTCACATGGACTTGAAGATTATAAGACTGTATTAGTTTTTAGTCCAAATATAAGTGAGTGATTCCTAATTAAAAATATGATCAAATAAAAGTAATTCACACACACATAATGCATTCATAAATGTTTTTAATCATTGCATATATGTGTTCATAATATTTAAAATGTTCTACTGTGTGAAAAGGTGTTAAAACTGCGCTTAATGTACTTGAACAGGTTTTCACAAAAATAGTTTTTTAGAATATTTTCTCAAGGACTTTTGGGCAACACAGATGGGCCTACAGACAATTTTGGTCGGCCTATCGATGGCCTAGGACCGGCTTGTCAAATGCGCTGCATTGTCCTGCCGACTTGAGGCTTTATAAGCCCCATTTTGCAGACGTTTGGATGGTTAGCCGAACTTCAAGTTTGGCCTGCCGATGGATGGAATTTTGGCCTACCAAATTGCCACATCAGCCAGCCCATTAGATGACCATTTGGAGTCTTGATTTAAAATTTTTAAATTTTGGCCTATCAAACCTATTGTCTGACCTGCCAAACTATTTATGATAACTAGTTTTCTATCCATTAGAACTCCACTTCCAATGGCTATTGTGATCAAAAGTTTGAATTTCTATGCTAAAGTTGAGCACTTAGAGGTTATATACACCACTCCATTCATTGTGAAATCAACTAAGGACTATAATAGAGATTTGATATCATTCCTACATTGTTTTCTCAAGCATTCACTTCATACATATTCTCTTGAGCTAAATTTGTTTCAAATTTTGCTTGAGAATTGCTCACACCTCCAAAACAAGCCTTACATTGTATTCATTTCTTTTTGGAACGATTAGTTTGTGAGCATACCAAATTCTTGTGAATCCTACCTTTCAACCTTTAGGTTTCAAAACCTTATAATTTGGGGGAATTTTGATTAGATAATTTCTATTAAAATTGTCATATTATAAGAAGGTGTGGTGAGCCTCGGGTGGAGCAACTCACTGGCATTATACAAAAGAGTGATCATGCCAAAAAGACCATCCTATAGTGCAAGGGTTGAATGAAGGTTTTTGCTCCGCAACAGTGGGCATAGGCATATTCGCCGAACCATTATAAATAGTGTTTGCATTTCTTCTCTTTACTCTTTTACTTAAATGCAATTTAATTTTTGCCTACTTATTTCAATATCTTAGTTTGTGTGTTTTTTGCTTGAGCATATTTTATCTGGAGTTTTTCAATAATTGTAAAAAGTTTTAAAAAATTCAATTCAACGCCCCCCTTGGGGAGCTATTCTTGGGCTAACAATTGGCATAAAAGCAGGAAGCTTAATTAGATTTTTCAAAAAGATTTTACAATCTTGAGCATGGCTATTCAAAATTTTCAAAATTCTAAAGGTCAATCTGCAAATAAACCTCCCTTCTTTAAAGGAACCAATTACAACTATTGAAAAACTAGGATATCAATTTACTTGCAATCTGTTGACTATGATCTTTGGGGCATCATTGAAAATGGACCATTTATATCCTTGAAAGAATTAGATAAAGTTTTGGTAGCAAAAGAACCCAAAGAGTATTGCGACAATGATAAAAGAAAATTGTCTTTAAATTCTAAAGCTATAAACATGCTCCATTGTGCACTAGATAGAAATGAGTTCAACAAATTACTTCTTGCACTACTGCACAAGATATTTGGCATACTTTACAAGTCATACTTGAAGGGACAAATCAAGTCAAAGAAACTAAAATCAATTATCTTCTTCCTGACAATGAAATATTTAGAATGAAAGAACACGAGACTATAACCCGAATGTACACAAGATTTATAGAAATTGTTAATTGTTTTAAGTCTATTGGAAGGATGTTCGCTACAAGTGAATTAGTGAGAAAGCTTGTTCGATCTCTATCTCCTTCTTGGCATGTCAAGATAAGAAGCGAAGGACATAACAACTCTGCCACTTGAAGAATTGATCAGTTCTCTTATGACGCATGAGATAACTCACAAGCAAAATCAAATAGAAGAAGAAGATAAAAGAGAGAAGGGAATAGCCTTAAAAGCATCCATTTATAATGATGAAGATGATGACAATAATGAAGGCATCAATCCAAAGGATTTGGAAGAATTGGCGATGATAGCCAAGAAATAGAAAAAAGTTCTATTGAAAATTCAACCACATCAAAGGTACAAAAAAGAAAAATGTTTAAGGTGAGAAATCAAATAAAGATGATATTATTTGCTATAATTGTAAGAAACTTGGTCATATTAGATCGGATTGCCTGTTGAAAAAAAACATATGTAAAAAGGAGATGAAGAAAGTATTCTAAGCTACATGGGACAAACGAGAGTCCGATGACTAAGATGAGGAAGGTCTAAGAGAAGTCACCAACATGCGCTTCATGGCAATTGACGATGATGACGAGGTAAGTAGATCTTTTCTTCTGATAATGATGATGAAATAGACCTTAAAGAATTATCCAAAGCGTTTGATGAATTACATGGTGATTATGAGAAATTAGTTCTTAAAAATTCCTTGCTTAAAAAGAAAATATCTACACTTTTAGAAGAGATATATACTTTGAAAATTGAGAAAAATGAATATGATGCCTTGATTGTTGAAAATTCATCATTCAAAGAAAAGGTTCATGATTTAACAAAAACAGTTTTAAAATTCATTAAGGGTAAGAAAAATTTTGAATTGATGCTTGGTGAACAAAGATGTGTTTTTAACAAAGGTGATTTAGGATATAAACCACACATTGACCAAAATGATTTCAAAAATTATTTTGTTAAAGCTTCAACTAATTCTAAATATGTGTGCACTTGTTGTAATCAAGATGGACACACATCCTTTTATTGTCCAATTAAGAAAAGTGTATAATTTGGAATCAAGAAAAGGTGGGTTCCAAAAAGCACAAAAACTAACATTAGTAGACACAAAGTTTTGTGGGTACCGAAAATCAAGAATTGAACTAATTTTGTAGATATTGAAGAAGGAGAAGGTGAAATGGAATAGATAGTGTATGCTTAAAGCATATGATGGGGGACCTATCACTATTCTTAAATTTCACTAAGAAGAAAGATGGATATATCACTTTCGAAGACAATGCTAAAGGAAGAATTCTTGGTGTAGGTGATATCGATAACAACTCTTCTCTTTTGATTGAAAATGTATTTTTAGTTGATAATTTAAAGCATAACATGCTTGGTATAGGTCAATTGTGTGATAAAGTGTTTAAGGTTGCTTTTGAATCTTCTAAGTATTTAATTGAAAATGTTTGTAGTGGTGAAGTAGTGTTCAATGGTGATCGACATGATAATGCTTATACAATTGATATTGTAAAATATTCAAATCAAAATCAATGTCTTTCAGCTTTAAATAATGAAACTTGGCTTTAGCATAAAAGACTTGGTCATGCTAGCATGCACTTACTTTCAAATGTTTCTAAAAATGATCATGTTAGAGGATTACCAAAACTTAAATTTGAAAAGGAGAAAGTATGTGATGCATGCCAATTCGAAAAAAAAGTTAAAACTTCTTTCAAATCAATTTTCAAAATTTCAATTACTAGAC
The DNA here is from genome assembly GCA_946598075.1 of Artocarpus hirsutus. Lineage (NCBI taxonomy): Eukaryota > Viridiplantae > Streptophyta > Magnoliopsida > Rosales > Moraceae > Artocarpus > Artocarpus hirsutus. The sequence goes on along the minus strand of CAMOHE010046498.1, from coordinate 18,635 downwards.
CATTGCAACTTTTACACATGGATTTATTTGGTCCTTCTAGGATTACAAGTTTAGGTGGTAAACACTATCTCTTTGTCATTGTTGATGATTTTTTCAAGATTTCTTGGGTTTTGTTTTTAGCCAAAAAAAATGACGCTTTACAAATGTTTTCATATTTTTACATAAAAGTTCAAAATGAACAAGGCTACATGATTACCTCAGTTAGAAGTGATCAAGGAGATGAGTTAATGATGATGCGTTTGAGTTGTTTTGCAATGAAAAAGGCTATAAACATAACTTTGCGGCACCAAGAACACCACGTCCAAATGGAGTTGTTGAAAGAAAGAATAGAGTCTTGTAAGAGATGGCCAGAACTATGCTTGATAAAAATGGTTTACCTAAATATTTTTAGGCCAAAATAGTTAATGCCTCTTGTTATGTGATCAATAGAGTTCTAGTTAGACTGAAAATAAATAAAACTCATTATGAGCTTTGGAAGGGTAGAAAACCCAATATCGGCTATTTTAAAGTCTTTGTTGTAAATTTTTTATTTTAAACACCAAAGATAATTTCAAAAAATTTGATTCAAAATAGATTTTTCAATAAGAGAACTCTTATTGTGGAAGAATCTATGCATGTTGTTTTTTATGAGACTAACATTTCCATGGAAAGAATAGAGGATGATGATGATTTAGGTTTGGAAAAACAAATGAAGAACTTATAAATCAAAAACAATGAAAAAATGCACAAGAAGATTCTATAATTTCTCAAGCTTTACCAAGAGATGATCAACATCTAGAGGAATCATCAAAAGTTGAAGGTACCTCACAACCATTACCTAAAGATTAGACGTATTATCCTTATCACCATAGCACCGACATACTTGTTCATGATAGCCCAACTCATAGGGTGAGAACTAGAACATCATTTAGTAATATTTTTAATAATTTGGCTTTTCTTTCTCAAATTGAACCAAAATGTTTTAAAGATGCCAAAAATGATAAATTTTGGATTTTAACAATGCAAGAAGATTTAAATCAATTTGAAAAAAATGATATTTGGGAACTTGCTCCTAAGCCTAGTTCTTAACCCATAATTGGTACCAAATAGGTGTTTAGAAATAAAAAGGATAAGCAAGGTGTTTTTGTGAGAAACAAGGCTAGACTAGTGGCCCAAGGTTTCAACTAACAAGAAGGAATTAATTTTGAAGAAATATATGCACCGGTTGCTCGTCTAGATTATGTTAGAATGTTACTTGCTTTTTCATGCTATAAGGGATTCACCCTTTATCAAATGGATGTCAAAAGTGCATTCTTAAATAGATATATATTAGAAGATGTATATGTAGCACAACCACCTAGTTTCGAAAACCACAAGTATCCAAATCATGTTTATAAATTGAAAAATGCTTTGTATGGTTTAAAACAAGCTCCTAGAGCTTGGTATGATAGACTTAGCCAATTTTTATCCAAAAATGATTTTTGTGTTAGAAAAGCGGATACTATTTTTTTTTTTACAAAAACCAAGGGTGATGACTTAATTATTGTTCAATATATGTGGATGATATAATATTTGCTACTGCTAATCATGTCTTGTGTGAGGAATTTTCAAAATGCATGCACAGTGAATTCGAGATGAGCATAATAGGAGAATTAATTTTTTTCCTTGGACTTCAAATTCAACAATCCAAAGAAGGCATTTTAATTAATCAAGCCAAGTATATGAAGGATCTCCTCAAACGCTTTGAATTGGAAGATCAAAAGCTAGTGCCAACTCCTATGAGTTCTTCAATCAAATTGGACAAGGATGAAGATGGCAAAGTGGTAGACATCACTAAATATAGAGATATGACTTTATTTAACTGCTAGTAGACCCAACGTCATGTTTAATACAGGGTTATGTGCTAGATTCCAATCGAATCCAACGGAATCCTATTGTGAATTTTTAGATATTTAAGTGGTACAAAAATTTAGGTCTATGGTACATAGGATTTATGCATAACAACTAACCGTTGAAATATATTTGGCTTCTCTTTTTGGTAGCGCAACCAAGGCTTGTTCCTTGCAAAACCATGAGACTAATGCAAAGCCTAGAAAATGACAAGTTCAACTAGTGCTCTTTTTATCTATTATGCAATTGGCCCAATTGGCATTAGAGTAACTCATAAATCAATATGTGTGCCTTTTATGGATGAAGCAAGCACTTAAAGACCTAGGCTTAAACTCTGATCATGTTCCTATATTAGGTGATAGTGTGAGTGCAATCAATCTATATAAGAATCTGGTTTTGCATTCACATACAAAACACATAGAAATTAGACATCATTTCTTGACGACCATGTACAAAAGGGGGATATCACTTTGGAGTTCATTAACACCAATCATCAATTAGTGCACATATTCATAAAATCTCTTGCTTTAGAACAATTTTGATAACTTAGAAGAGGACATGGCCTAATAGACCCTTTGGCTTTGCACATGCTTGATCAATGATGACTTTTCATGCAAAATTATGATATTCACTATACATTATTTTTGTTTTTGATGTGTTCTCTTTGTTTTGGATAATCAATCTATTATTAGATATGTTGTTTGAATGATAACGAATGCTTTATGCTCTAAAAATGGTTGAAATCTACACTTTTGCAATTTTTCTTAAGGGTGTTCAACTGCAATGTTCAACTGCCAACCTATAACGTTTGGCCTAGCAAACCTGGAACGTTCGCCCTACCGATATGAAATATTGGCTTGCTAAACTGGGTAAGTTTGGCTTGCCAATTAGGGAGATCGACTTGATGATCTGTCAGGGTTTAAGTACCTTAAACTCAAAACAAGCCCTGTTTTCTCCTTATTTTTCTTTCCTCTACATCGCCTCTCACCCTAAAAAGCACAAAAATCCTTGCCCAAGCCTCAATCTTGCAATTTCTTGTGATTTTCCTTCTACATTTGTGAGTTTCTCTCGATTTCTCTCATTTTTCTCCAAATATTTTGAGTTTTATTCACTTTTCTCTCTTCCTCCTTTCCAATCCACGACTACTCTCTCCTTTTATCCATCTTTCTCTTCAAGTTCATGGATGCTTCTTCAACAACACCATGGAATCTGGTTCTCGTCCTTCAAAGCACACAAAATTCGTTGCACATAAGCCATCTAACAAAGAGTTAATGCTTGAGGAATTTTCCAATGAAAAGTTTGTAAATTTCTTTTTGAGTAGGAAAATTATAGATAGAAAATATGTGTTGCTTGGTGACTTTGCTAGTTTTGGAATAGAGGTGTTGTTTGAATGATTGAATGAAACACATAATGATAATAAGAAAGGATATATGCCCTAAGCCTATCAAGGGGTTTTATGCAAACTTAGTTGCTTCCTATGGCCCATTGGAAATTTCTATGAGGTTGAAACATAAGAAGATTGAATTTACATAATCAATTTTGAGAGAAATACTAAAAATGCCCTTAGATGGAAATGATATTCATGGTGCAAGGACATGGATGTTTGATAAGGAAAAAATGGCTAAGGTCATTTTTGAAAATGATGATTGTAGATTACCCCCAAAAGCTTAATGCCTCATCCTTACCCCTTAGGAGTCGCCTCATTCATAGACTTATCACCACAAACATTTTTCCTATGGCCAGTCCTAAAGATGAAGTTCATTTGTTAGGCCTACACCTCATCTACTGCATTCTAACTAGGACTAGCATAAACCTTCCTCTTTTGTTAGTGCGACAGATAATTGATGTGTCTGAATAAAAGAAAAGTTCTAGGTTGCCTTATAGTATTCTTCTTATGAAAATCTTCAAGTAATTTAATATCCACATTACAGATAAGAAAGGTGTCGCCCACTACAAGCCTCATCTAGCTTTTGATGTGCTCACGATTAGCAAAATGGGCTTCAAAGAAGTTCATGGCCAATGGTTGCTAGTCGGTGGTTGAGCTGCTCCATAAGGTGAACAAGAGGAAAAAGAAGCTGAACTGGTGAAGCTTGAGGCTTAAGGAGAAGACAAAAAGGAAGGAGCCATCACACATCAACAACTCTATACTCATCAACAGGAGCTCTTTGCACATCAACGCCAATTGTATGAGTAGCAACAAAGGATGTACACTGACATCGCCAACTTACAAGTCGATCAATAACAGATTCTTCAAATCCTTTATTAAATGAATTTAGGTGGTGGATTTTTTAGCCAACCTTAAGTGTTTCATGCTTATACTTATGTTTACATTTATTTTTTTATGGAATATTCTAGTGCCTTAATAAAGGATTGTGTGTTTATGATAATATTATGAAATTTCAATGCTTAAAACCTTTGCACATATTAAGAGGGAGCAAAATGAATTCACTTTCAAGATAATCAAAAATTGTTTTGTCATCATTAAAAAGGGAAAGATTGTTGGCTCCAAGGTTTTATAAATTAATTTTAAACTAGTTTTGATGATAACAAATAAATTTTTGTGTACATGTGCAAATATATACTCTTGGGCTAATGAAACTCTTGAGTGTTGAGAAGCTTAAGTGTCAAGCAAAATCAAGTGAAGAGTGTAACGCCCCTTTGCAGACGTCATAGATGTTTTTACATTCCTCCTTGTTTTCATTACTTTTAAGATAAACCATTTAAACAAGGTAAAATTTATTAAACTTAACTCAGTACCCTTGCGTGCATTTTTTTAACGTTTATTTAAGAACCCTTTTTATATATATTTAAATAGTTTATCAATGCCAAATCAATAAAACCATAATTCAAATAAAATTTAAAACAAACTTTAAAATCTTTTTAAAGAGTTCGGTAGGCTGAACTTCAGACACTGGCAGGTCAGACATGATTGTAATCTGAACTTCAACCATTGGCAGGCTATCCGAGGCTCTGCAAAATCAAAATTTTAAAACACTTGGACTAGCAGGCCTATATAGGGTGATCGGCAAGCCGATGCCAACATTGACAGTCTAATCTGAAATGATGGAAGGCTGATCCACTTTTAAAACCAAATAAAATAAAATAAATTGTTAAATTTAAACAAGTCTCAATATTTTAAAGTGTGGAAAATAAATTTTAAAGTAGTAAGAACATAGTTCAAAACTTAAAAACTCTTTAGACAAACATACTTAGAACTAAAACATAGTTTATAAACTTTAATCTTCTTTCTTGGTGTTCTTCTACATGTCCGTCTTTGTCCTTCACCTATTCCACCGTCCTCTTACCTTTTATTTGCAACATGATCATAAACTAAGTAAGCAAAAGCTTAGTAAGTACACTTTTCTATCTTACAACATAAAATATTTTATGAAACAGCATAATCATAATTATCATAAACATAGTTGTGCACTAGGCACAGTTTCATATAGAACATATCTTTCATTGACATTATTCGTATTAAAACTTAATTCATTTTATCTTTGAGGGCCCAAGTGTTGCACCATCATCATCATTGTAAGCACGCCGTCATAAGAGGAGAGGGGTAGCTAAATCTAAACCAAACATGAAAAGTCCACCTTGGGGGACATCACAAACATAAACATAAACATAGGGTGTGCAACACTTAATTAAGTGATACATATATACATATATAGTTTTAACATACCTTGCCATTGAAACATTTATTAAACTTTCTTGTTGCAACAAGAGTTTTCATAAGAAAAACCATATGTAAAAACAAACTTAAGAATCATCATAAAACATGTTCTCAAAACCTTTTCATAAACTTTTATCGTATTGTAGGTGAGAATGTACTTACTTGAATTGCTTACTTAAACCTTATCTTAGATGACATCGCCGAGGTCTCGATGTGCTCACTACTTGGTGTGTTCAGGTCATACATTCATATACAATTAAAATTAATTTTTCAATTTCATCAAATCATCCAATACTATAAGACAACACTTATATTTCTATATTAGGTAACACAAGTGCACAAATACACTTTACCATCTTACAAGCATTCATGCAAAAATCTAGAATATTAAAAATCTACCTAACCATTAAGGATACACAATTCAATTATTCAAAATTCCTACACAATTAAGGCATGAGACTTTACAAGAACATTATTAACATATATATAGGTTACCCTAATTTTTTACTAGCCATATAAATTCCATTAGACAATTAAAACAAGTCATACAACACACAACTCAAAAACTGACAGCAATAACAAAACAGTGAATAGCCCTAACTAACATTCATAAAATAAATTCTCTAATCCTAAAATAATTTCATAAAAATCCTACATACAATAGACACCTAAAACTATAACATCCAAAAACAATAGGTAGTGAGTAACACATGATCATCATACCCAAATAATTAAAATAAAATTACTTTGATCTTAAAATTTTTATGATAACCTATAAACATATAAATACAATACCACAAAAAGTCTCATTTTCAATTAAATTTGTTAGCCATACAAATAGGTCACATAAACAAGAAGTCCCGAATTCACTGAATAGGCAGCCATAAAAACCTATCTTAAAGAAAATTCAACAACTCATAAAATATTCATCAAGGAACCATGAAATTTTCCAGATCATAACTTTACATATGCATGAATATCTGTGTAAAATTTCGTTCAAATCAAAGGTCATTTGCCCCTTAAACATGGACTATACTTTTGTGTAAAATACTAATCAGCAGCAATTTGGTCATGAGTAGTAGAGAATTAAAATTTAATATATTAGCATAGAAAATTCCAAATAATGTGAAATTTTGAAGAAAATCACTTAACACATACACAAACATGATACTAAAATTTCAGAGTAAATAAAAATTCGTAGGCAAAGTTACAGGGGTCGGAATATAGAGGAAACAAAATTTTAGGAATAATCAAGAATGAGTTTCTTGCCTCCAAAATGATTTTTCTCAAATTCTCTTGAATTTATCTAAGTGAAAACACAATATTTCATTCAATTGTTTACAGAAAATAAGGGAGAGAAGAAAAAGAAAAATTATGAAGTAAAGAAGAAGGGGAAAGAGAAAGCGTGGGAGAGAGCGATATAGAGGGGAAGAGAAAAAAATTTACATGAAAAAGAATGGTGTGAGGGAAGAAATAATCTTTTCTATATTTAAAGCAAATTTTTCTTTAAAAATAGAAGGAATATGCGTGTATGATGGGGAGGGATAAGGAAAAAGTCAAAGATTTGCTCTAACAACCAAATCTTATCTTATCAAATTAGGAAAGCTTATCACAAGGTCAAATCATCTTTAAAAATTCAAACCTTCCTTAACATGGATAAGGAAAGAGATAAAATATACCAATTATTCAAAATTTTTGCAATAAATAAAATTAATCACAAATGCCACAATTTTGAAATTATTTGTTGATTTCCCGTCAATAGTGTTCGGCCTGCTGATGATTTAATTCGGTTTGCCAAATTTATGAGTTTGGCCTGCCAACTAAATCCATCAGCATGCTGTTAAAAAAATAATTCGGCCTACCGAATTAGTAACTTTGGCATGCTGAAGTGCCACGTCCAACATTACACGAAATTATAACATCAATTATTCATCGTACATGCATTATAAATGACATGAACACCTCAAGCACATCAATTCCATGTGACCGTTACCTATCATCATTCTCAAATAAATAGTCAGTAACATTATATCATGAAAAAATATTTAATGTCGTTAAATATCTATCATTAATCCGTGACATGAGAAATGGTGAGTGTTACAAAGAGAATTCAAGAAGCTTCAAGAAAGGACGTAACAAAGAGGAGGCTCACATGGACTTGAAGATTACAAGACTGCATTAGTTTTTAGTCCAAATATATAAGTAAGTGATTCCTAATTGAAAATATGATCAAATAAAAGCTCAAATTCACAACACACATAATGCATTCATAAATGGTTTTAAACTTTGCATATTTGTGTTCATAATATTTAAAAAGTTCTATTGTGTGAAAAGGTGTTAAAACTATACTTAAGGTACTTGAACAAGTTTTTACAAAAGCAGCTTTTTAGAACTTTTTTTGAGGCAGTTTTGGGCAACCCAGATTGGCCTACCAACCATTTATGGTCGTCCTATTGATATGAGGGTTTATAAGCCCCATTTTGTAGACGTTTGGACAGCCTGCCAAACTTCAAGTTTGGCCTCAAACTATCACATCAGCCTACCTATTAGATGATCATTTGGAGTCTTGATTTAAATTTTTTAAACTTCAACCTACCTAATTGTTTATAATGGCTTGTTTTCTAGCTGTTAGAACTCCACTACCAATGGCTATTTTGATCAAAATTTGAATTTCTATGATAAAGTTGAGCACTTGGAGACTATATATACCCCTCCATTTATTGTAAAATAAACTATGGACTATAAGAGAGATTTGATATCATTTCTACATTGTTTTCTCAAGCATTCACTTTATACACATTCTCTTGAGCAAAATTTGTTTCATATTTTCCTTGAAAATTACTCACACTTCCAAAGACAAGCCTTGCATTTTATTCATTTTTTTTAGAGAGATTAGTTTATTAGTATACCAAATTCTTGTGAATATTACCCTTCAACCTTTAGGTTTCCAAGCCTTATAATTTGGGAGAATTTTGGTTAGAAAATTTCCATTAAAATTTTCATATTGTAAGAAGGTGTGGTGAGCTTTAGGTCAAGCAAGTCATCGGCATTGTATAAAGGAGTGATCTGGCACAAGACGGTCCTATAGTGCAAGAGGTTGAGTGAAGGTTTTTGTTCGGCGACAATAGACGTAGGCATATTTGTCGAACCACTATAAATAACATTTGTATTTCTTCTCCTTACTCATTACTTAAACACAATTTAATTTTTGCACACTCATTTCAATATCTTAATTTGTGTGTTTATTGCTTAAGCATATTTTATCTAGAATTTTCTTTTAATTGTAAAAAGTTTTTAAAAACCCAATTCATCCCTTCTTTGGTAACTATTCTTGGGCTAACATTGAGCTTTTTTGCCTTAAGGGATTAAATGTAAAAATCTTCCCATATTTTGGTGCCCAAATCCTAGTTCCCTACACTTCTGATTGAACTGGCTCTAATACAATATGTAATGATTCCAATCTCTGCTCAGTATAAAATTGTCCACTTTGTGCCTAAGCCCATGTTGTTATGCTCTTAGGATTCACCCCAGAAGGCTTCCAACTTTTGGGATATAGTGTCCTTATAAACCATCAGTAATCACCTTCCTAGGCAATATGGGCTTGCATAGCTTATCAAGGCTTGACCTATTTTGCCTTAAGGGACTAATGACAATCAAAAATACATTTAGAGGTTTTCATCAAAACAAATCAAATCTATTTTATAAAATGAACATCCCATCCAATTCAATGTAGGTTTTATAAATTCCCTCTAATCCAATTACTATTATATTATCTATAATCTAATATAATCTAATCCTATTTAGACAAGTTTGGTCTAGATTAGACCAATATTTTTTAAGCTTAAGCTTTTGTACATTTTTTTCCTTCTTTACTTAATATAAATATTGTAGTTAAAAAAGCAAGGACTAACGTCCATAAATCCAAATCAACATATAAACTTTGAATTGCATACTTCAATGAATCCAACAAACAACTTAAATAAATGAAAATAAAGTTATAAATTTATAAACATAAATAGATGAGCAAACTTAGCAAAAAAATATGATAAAATAGAAAGAAAACACAATTCATGGATCCAATTATGTACATCTACTCCTCTCTTTAATGTTGATAATCAAATTAAAACATATAAGCAGGTATATATTTATGATTTTTTATATAATATACATAGAGGTTCTATTGGTTTGGATTAGATGTTTTGAAAATATCCAAATCAAATTGGTTTTTAAGAATTTACATCCAATCTAATTAAATTGAGATCGATTATCTGCCAAAAATAGGTTAGATTGGATTAGACTGGCCAATTTGATTGGTTGATTAGATACAATAAAAAACCCTAAATAAAATGTCATTTTTATGCCAAATTTTTAATGTACTAAACTTGGTAATACGTTTACCATCAAGTACAGTATACAAAAATTTGACATTAAATTGTTATTAGTTGATAGATTAGTTTGTTGTTTAGGGAAATGCCTTGTCTATTTCATTTTAATCACTACTATATTCTCCATTTTAAAATTACTTTATATGAAATAATTACTTTCAAAAATTTAAAATCTTAATATAGCATTCAAAACAAAATTATGAATTGGAGCATAAAAGAAAATAATGTAGGACATGGAAAATGTTTTCCAAAAAAAAAAAAATGGAAATATGGTTATAGTGCGGAACGTATATAATAAAAATTTTCTCAAAACTTTTATAAAACACATTATAAATTATATTAATTTCATGCTAACTAAATTTGTAAAACTTTACTTACCCTGTTGATTAGGGATGATCAGGAAACTCGTGTCGAAAAAGTGCTCTTTATAAACGAAACTGCTGCCTTTCTCGCCTAGTCCTTGGCATTGGATGGATAGATGGGTGGCTGTTGTAAGAATTAAGGTTTCTATGGATTACTAGACTCACTTTAGTCACCTATTAATTTTAACATATAAGTAAAATGGGTCTCATCTTTTCTCTTTCTCTCTCTACACGCCTATGAGTGGTTTCTTGGATTGAGTTTTTTAGTCTAACGAAGACTCTTAATTGTGTATTTCATGGATAGAGAAGGCCTCTAAAAGACCCATCTAATTTTGGAAGCTTTTTATTTTAATTTAAATATTAAATATTTAATTAAAAGAAAAGAGAATATTTTTTGCTCCTTATGCTGTGCTAGGTGCCACATGCACAGACACCACATCTATATGTAGTGCTAATTCAAGCATAAAGGAGGGTAGAAAATCTGCTTATTACCCAATTTTATTTGTTTCCAAATTTAACTTTTTATATTTAAATTAAATCACATTTACCCAAAGATAGATATTTTAATGTGAAAACTTTGTAAACAAGCTTTGAAGCACACAAGGGACTTTCGTTATTACTATTGGTGCCACAGAAAGTTGGACACTCCAAAATTAATTAATTATTTATAAAATAATCTCATTATTTAACATTATGAATAATCTTATTATTTAATAAATACAAATCAATTCATATTTAATTTACTTTAAGTAATATTTAGCTTAGAATTCCATAATTTTAAATTAATTGATTAAATCCATAATTTATTTATATAGTATTTATAAGGATGATAGGTGACTAATGAACCTATAATTTTAAGTTCTAATAAACCAATATATTAATTAAACACTTCAATTAATGTATCTCTTTTATTAATTCCAATGTAACTCTACAAAATACTTGGGATTACACTCTTGAAATTATAGATGTATAATTTCTCATTTGTTGTAGCCGTCCATTTGATATATCTTGATTCTTGAGTGCCATTGATTCTCTAGCTAATAATAAATTCATGAACTTAATCACAAATTGAGGGCTCTTACTATTCAAGCCCTGAATCAATACTCAAGAGAATTATTTATCAAGTGAATCAAAAGACAAAAATTCAAAAATAGGATTTTACTAATAACTTAAGATCAAGATCATCTTATATATGACCATTGATCAATGTGATTAGAACTTGCTATATTTAACAGAAATTATTAGCAGTTCATATCACATCATGTCCTAGTCCTATATAATCTCATTATGCAGAATGCAATCATTTAATGACTCATTACACTAACGGTTCAGACAAGACCATTCCATTCGTAATGAAAATGGCATGCACTAACAATTCCATTGGTAATGAAAGTGACATGCACCAGTAACACTCAATCAAAGATTCTATGCTTTATTGAATAATTAATTTTAAAAATTAATGAATAAAATAACATGCACTAGTAACAGTCAATTAAAGATTCCATACTTTGATTGAATAATTAATTATAATAATTGATTATATGTTACTAGCCATTTTAATTGTCATCGTTAAATATCATCATCTTGTCTTCATGAACAATTTCATAACATCAAGATGAGCATTCTCGTTTGGTTGGACAAACTTGCCATCCACTGACTACATTATCTCATAAGTAGTCTCCATTTCCTCATGCTTCTTACAAAGCACTTTAGATATTCCATTCAATAGATAGCATGTAGCTTTTTGGTTAGCCTTATGCCAACGAGCATATGCATCCTAGTCTATTACTCTAGCATTTGCTGCCAGGACCAAAGGACATTCCTCCAAAAGGATGAAATTGTAGTCGTCATTGATGAGCATAAGGTTCATGTTACTTTTCCACTCGGCTTTGTTCTTTCCAGTTAATTATTCAAGCGTGAGTAGGTTAATAATAGGATTAGACATATTACTAGCAAATAAATAAAATAAACATTCAATTTGTGTGTAAGAATTTCATAAGTTAAAAAACGAGTTTTAGGCATAGTAAATATGATTCATGGATATGCATGAAAAATAAATAAAAATATGTTTATTATTATTGCCAACAATAATTTAATTTACCATAAATAATGTGCCATAGTAGGGTAGGTTAGATTTTATATAAACTAAATCAAGATAATCTCAATTAATAAACATTATTCAAAATATCTCATATTTTCAACATTTATTAACTACCATTATTTTGGTTCAGATGCAATTTACAATTAATTGCATCATTATAAATGTAACCTATGATTTTAGATTCCAAAGACTTAACTCTAAAGTGCCATCGTAGGCTAAGTCAAATTAAAGGTACATCCTAAATTCTTATCGCTAGGAAAAACAACCTTGCATTGACTGAAATAGATACCCTCCATAGAGAGGATGAAATCAAAGCCATCTCAAGGCACCTTACGGTGTTATTCTAACATTGAAGACCAGTGGGTCGTATTGTCACACAATCCTTTCCCACTCAATATTTTGCAAATATGTATTTTATTTGTAAGGGTAAATGGCTTGGTTAGTCCCTAACCCTTTTTAAAATGTGCAATTTGGTCCTCAACCTTTTTTATTTAACTGGGTCTAACCGTTTAAAAAAGGTGCAATTTTGTCCTCAGCTGTTAACTTTAGCCATTAAAAATGTTTTGACCACTTTGATGATGGTATTATAGTACAATATCTAATATGTTTTAAAAAAATTAAAATTAAAATTAAAATTAAAACATAAAAACAATAAATATATATTATTGAAATAATTTTTTTTTTACTCAAACAAAATAAAATCAAATCAAATTTTTTAAAAAATACAAAACTAATTCCTTAAACATATTTCTTAAAAATTCTCTTAAAAAAGCATATTTATTACAAAAATTAGCAAAACAAAAACAAAATACCTCCATTGGAGGTTGACTTCTCCAGAACAAATGAAAAAAAAAAAAGAAAAAGACATGACAAAATTGCTTGGACTATAGTGATGGAGCTTTGTCACACGATGATGACGAAGCTCAATCGACAGGGTTGGGCGTGGAGGGGGAGTGGTCGGCTTGTTGGTCATGGAGCATGGAAGCCAAGTTCAAGCCTTTGTGCCCCCTTGTCAATTCTGGGAGTGGTTGGGGAGGGACTGGGTGGGCGATGGTCGAAGCATCCTCCTTCATGGGGTGGTCGGGACTCTCTAGTCACCAGTGGAGAAGGTTTAGCTCAATGATGGCTGGAGAGGCAGTAATGGTGGTGTTCTCCATTCAGATGGATGGGCGCTGCCATGAGCGAAGGAAGGGGAACATTGTTGAAATCCCAAATCTCGTCATTATCAATTCAATAGAGTAGAGGAAGAAAGGGGGCAATGGTCTAGGATGCTTTCGGGGTTTTTTCCTATTATGTGATTTTATCTAGGATGGGATTAGGTCTAGAGGTGGGGTCTATGATTGGGTTGGGTGCGAGGGGTTGCTAATGCAGGAGGGGGGCGGTGAGCAAGGGTAGGCGATGGAGTTTGGGGTTTTTTGTTTCTTTTTTTTTTGTTTTTTCATTTGTTTTTACTGATTTTGAACATTTTTTGAGTTTTTTTATTCGTTGATTTAATGTTTCAATTATTTTGAAGGTATTTTAGTAATTTTAGGTAAAAGAATTGATATTCAGTAGTTTGAACTATCAAAGATAACAAATGGGGACCAAATGGTGCATTTTTTATGCAATTAGACCTAATTAAATTAAAAAAAAAAAGTTGGAGACCAAATTACACTTTTTTAAAAAGTTAGGGACCAACCAAGCTATTTAACCCCTTTGTAAATCATCTCATGATTTACAATTTCTAGAAATATAAACATTTTATATTTCTAGAGATATGAAATTCTAAAAGTTAACTCTTAAATTCAATTTCATATAATAATACTATTTTGCAAATCAAATTTCCAACTATTAATTAATTTAATCAATAAATTAATTTACAACACATATTCTATATTTATTATTACAACAATTTTAATATCATAAATAAATGTGCGTGTATGCATGGCATATTATAAAACATATGAGTAGGCACACTAGAACTAATATGACATGTTATAATCCATAGACATACAATAAATTATCAACACAAAACAAAGCATTTAATTCGACAATTGAGATAGATTTTGGCCAAGTTCCTGGATAATTTAATTATAACCTAATTGAAATAATAAAAGTAAAATTAAACATATAATCTATTTTAATCTTTAGTATCTTCACGGGTCTTCTTGTAATCCTCTTTGAATCTTTGTCATTTCCCTTCAAGGATACAATTGGAACAAAGGGAGAAAATGGTGGAGAACTAGGCTTAAAACCCTACGCTAGGGATTTTGGCTCATAAACTGGCGTTGTGGCACTAACCTTACTGCCATTACACATGGCCGCATGCTGTTAGTGGTGCCCCCGTGCACCTGCTTGCTTGGCACAGTGCTATAGTGCCCATTAATGGCGTTGCAGAGCCTAGCGTTCGAGGTAAGACCACTCTTTTTCTCCTCTTTTCAACCGTTTTAAAAACTGTCGCACTATGACCATCTCATGATTGATATTTTCAATTTTTCGAGTCTTACTCGAACTTTGGGCTTTCAATAATCTTTCGTCTTTGATATTAAAATAATATTTAAATTGTAAGAAAACAAATTATAAAAAATCCTAACACTTAATTACAAGTGAACATCAATTTGAATAAAAATAAAATTATGATAATCAAAGAGATCCTTTAAACTATACAATTAACGACCAAATCCACCATCTACACATTCACGATTCATTACAAGAATAAAATAAATATCAACATGCATATTAATGCAAAGTGCCTACTCATCACATATATTTATTATAGAGAACATATATATTTATTTAAAAATGTTTATCTCATAATCGATGCATAAATTGATGTATTATATAACTGGCTTTAATTCCAATTGTTGGATTTGGAAAACATAGTGGAAACATGGTTATGGTATGGAACATGTATAACAAAAAATTTCCTAAAACTTTTGTAAAGCATGCTATAAATTATTTTAATTTAACACTAAATGAATATATAAAACTTTGCTTACCTAGTTGATGAGCGATGATCAGTAAAGTAGTATCGCAAAGTCATTCTCTATAAATGAAACTGTCTTCCTCACCTAATCCTTGATATCGGATGGACAAACTATAGGGCGTTGATGGAATTAAGGTTTTTACGGATTACTCGACTCAAATCTCAACAGAGGAGCAAAATAGGTCTCAAGATGAAGGACACTTCTTCTTCTCTCTTTCGCTCTCTACATGACTACAAGGTATTTCTTAGAATTGCACTTCAACGTTTGTTTACAAAGTCCCCTGTGCACATAGTGGATAAATGTGATTTGATTTAAATATGAAAAGTTATATTACTCTTTTATTATTTCCAATGTAATTCTATTGAATACTTGGAATTGCACTCTTGAAATTATAAATGTATAATTACTTATTTCTTATAGTCGTCTATTTGATGTAGCCATATAATTTAAAATTATAGATAGGTAAAATCTGTTAACCTCTCTAATTATTTCTTTATCCTTAAGTGCCCTTGATTCACTAGTGAATAATAAATTAAATGAACTTAACCACAAATTCAGCACGCTTATTATTCAAGCCTGAATTAATATTAAAAGAATTATTTATTTACTTCTCGTTATTGAAGGAATGGATTCCATCTTATAATATTAACATTCCCGGCTACTTACTTCATTATGCCTTCAAAATACAAGGGATATGATTAGTTTTTCAAATTCATACTAAGTAAATCAAAAGACATAAATCCATAAATAAGAGTCTGCTAAAAACTTAGATTGAGATCATCTTAATATGACCATCAGTCAATATGATTTAAGCTTGCTGTATTTAACAGAAATTATTAGTTGTTCATATCATATCATGACCTGGTCCTTCATAATCTTATTATATGTAGTGCACTCATTTAATAACTCACTGCATTAACGGTTTTGGATAAGATGTTCCATTCTCAATGTAAATTACTTGCGCTAATGACACTCAATTAAAGATCCCATACTTTACATGAATAATTAAGTATATGTTACTAACTATTTTGATTATCATCCTTTTATATATAAGACTTATTTACAATATTCAATATCACATAGATAATTATAAAATTCTAATAATATTCATAAAGTATTCAACAATATATACACCCAAGGCCCTATTTCTTTCATGGGCTTGGGACTAGGATTAGGATTAATAATCCCAAGCCCATATTTGACAGTAGTGTTTGACCGGATTATGTGGGATAATTTATCCCATTGACTACAAAAAATCCCACTTAACGTGGGATTATTAATCCCAATAAAAAACATGGGATAATATATCCCACATTAGAAATGAGAAAGCTTTCGTTATTTTCTCCTCTATTATTGATTAGCGACAAGCTTCATCACTTCGCCACACATTTCGTTGTTCCGCCGCTCATCTCAAAGCTTTGTCGCTCTCTCCACTGCAACCCTAAGCTTCGTTATTAATTTGGTGGGTTTTCTCCTTCCTTGCTTTGATTACACTCTATATTGGTTTTTTTATTATTCTGAAATTGGTTGCCCTATATTGGTTTTCTTTTTTCTTTTTCTTCTTTTTTTGGTTCTGAGAGTGGTTGTTCTTTATTGGTTGCTCTTTGTGTATGGCGATCTGTGTATGGTTTCTCTTTGAGACTTTTTTTTTTCATGTTATCATGTTTCTTCTGCTGTTAAATCTGAAATTTGTAATCTGATTATTTGAAATCTTTTGGTTTTTGTTTTTTCTTTTTTTTTTCTTTTGTTACGCTTCCTCTGCATCCCCTGTTGTTTGAGAGATGTAAAGAATTCCCCAAGTAGTGCTTGTCCCCTTTTCGCTTCACCAATCTTCCAATGCATTTTGTATTACTCCTCCAAATGGCCATTGTCTTGCTCCATTTTGACGTTTTCTCCACCTTTTTTCATTGGGTCTCATAGTGTTTTGACTCCTTTTTTCAAGTATTTGGTGCTTTTCTAGGACTGCCATTCTTGTGGCTAGGGAATCATTTTTTACATCTCATTTTATATTGTTCTTTTGAAATGTTCTTAGTTGAACGATGTAGCATATTCAGTAACAAGTTTAATTTTAATTAGCTCGCACTTGAATTCTTAGTCTTATGAAAAGCCATATTTATGGCTGCAATACTTGTAATATTAATGTGTGCACTGGATATTCAAACTTGGTAATCCAAGATCTTAATTTGATGATTATGCAGACATATGGTGTTTGACTATTTGTAAATCTAAGTTCCTTGTTTGTTAATAAAGGGACAAAAAAAGCAGATGGGCAAAAAAGTACAAAAATTGATGTAAAAGAGGTGTTGTTAATTAGTAATAATTAGTAAATTAAACACAGATTTTGTAGTTCATGTACATGGTTTTTGATTGCCTAGGTTTGTAAATATAAATGAATAAAGTTCTAGTCGTGTTCCGTAATATAAAAATAATACATTTTCTTTTCTTTTCTTTTTTTTGGTTCTTTGTGTTGCTTTGGATTGGTGTTAAAAGAGAGAGTAAAAAGAAAGTAAACATTTTAAAGGGGAAAAGAATGAAGTTGTTAAGAAATAGATTTGGGTTTTGGACAGTTGGAGAAGGCTCTGTAAGCTTCTGGGAGCAGGTGGTCGGTGACCTCATAAAATGAGTTAATAATAGTATAAAAAATAAGCACAAAAATATTAGTCTTTATCCTTTTTTCTTGTTCTTTTTTTTTTTTTTTTAAGATCTTCTTTTCTTTATTGTTGTAATTCTTCTGAAAGATTCTTGATCTTTCTCTAACATTACTACCATTTTAGTAATTAAAGAAGAATTTGAATTGGGAAATTGTATTTTATATATATTTACAAAACTCCACCGATGCCTATCACCAAATTTGCATTCATCTAATCTGTTGAATAAGCTTCTTCAATTGGTATAATAGCATAACCTTTTCTTTTTCTTTTATGTTGAACGTTTTGCTTTGTTGCAATGTATTATATACATTTTCACAACTAATTAGACGCCTGCATGTTTAGTCTCCTAATATATATGTATCTGACCATTTTCGTTGTTTTAGTTTATGCTTTTTTTCTACATGTATCTTGTTGGCACCTAGTAATAGTGGCTACTTTTTTTTAGACAAACTAGTAAACAAAATTAAAGAAAAGGAATACAAAGTACCAGCATATGTTATTTTTTGCGTTGAACAGATAAAGGTGTATGATTTGTATGTTTAATCAGTCCAAGTGTTTGGTTACCAGAAATACTTCGACCTCATTTTTTTCCTTTTAAATCCACATGTTTTATTTGGACATTTGG